>CAXKVX010002487.1:0-60809 GCA_964058865.1 Eleocharis quinqueflora
TAGAGTAAGCTAAAAATAAAATCTAATAGACATAAAAAACAATTTTCAAAAAGGATAATGTTTCGTAGATATCACATTTGATACTGACTATCAATACCGATTTTATTATGTACATTTAGTTGAGTTACTATTCATATTATTTGAATTATTATGCATGTTATTTCATGTTATTTTTGTTCTGAAAAATTATTATGCATGTTAACAAAATAACTTGCATAATAACTCAATAACATGCATAATTATTTCAGTACAAAAAATAACATGAATAATTATTTCAGTACAAAAAATAACATGTATAATAATTCAAATAATGTGCATAATAACTTAACTAAATATGCATAATAATATCGATATCAATAGTCAATATCAATATTAGTATCTACATATCAGCTACCTTTCAAAAAAAGTTACTAGAGAGAAAAACCAATTGAAGAAATTATCATTCTTCTAAATTGAATAAAAAAATAATCTCTAAACAATTTTCGAAAAAGGAAAAGGAAATATTTCATATTAATGGGGATGTCCTGTTTGAGTCAATCTGATTGAAATTTTTGTAACATGATTTTCCTCAAGTCTATATCGTCTTAGCTACTATATATCAAAATTTAGATCGACTGTTTGAGCCACTACATTTTTTGCTTTTAAAACCGACCTAATAAGAAAAAAATTAAAGTACTGAAATTGAAAAAATAATTAGTTATTTTATGAAGATAGAGGAGATTAAGTATAATCATCAAGAGAGAAGAAAAGAGTTAGTGCAGCAAAATTTATAGTGTAAAAAATAAAAATGGAGCTTTTAATGCAATTTAATGGTTTTTGCAGGGCTGTTTGATGCTTGTTGTATTTCTCTGGCGTTGCTAGTTGGGAGAGAAGAATGACATGGCGTGCTGAGGCAATTTAGGTTTAACTTTTTAAACCGACGGATAAACAAACCCGCTATTAAAGATCATTAAAATCATACCTCTCTCACAATCCGCTTTTAAAGATTAACCTTTAAAATCGAAGTTTAAACTTGGTCCAATTTAAAAGGATTTTAGAGCGGGCCCCTTTACACCTCCGCTGTTAAAGTTGACTTTTAAAATCGGCATCCATTTAAGGTCCGATTTTAAAAATCTTAATCTGATTATTATACAACCTATAAAACTCAAGTTATGTTAATATTCGATGTTAAATTTTCATCCGGTTTAAAAAGAAGACTGTTAAAACTCTAGAATTTGCAAATTGCTAATAAAAATTAGCCTAAGTCAAAATAGCTTTGTTGGTGTAAATAACAATCTATATATCAACTATACATGTACATAAATAAATAATGTAGCTCTTCTTTTTTAAATGAAAATTTCTAAGTGAGCTAACCCTATTTTTCTAAAAAAAATAATAAAAATAAAAATATTTGTATTTCTATCATCTCACTATTTAGCAGCATGGTACGCAAATTTTTTCTTACCAAAGTTGTGACGTCACGGGCACACAAAATAACAAAAGATGTCAACTTTGTAGACAAAAAAAAGTGACAGCTCTTATGACAGAAAATGTCAATTATATATTACTTAGTGTTAGTGTAGTGCTAAAACCCAAACGGGTCCCGCCCGTCCCGCCCCGCCCGCATCTTTTACCCGCCCAACCCGCCCGTTGACCAAACCCGTTGAAACCCGGACGGGTCGCGGGTGCGGGTCAACGGGCGGGTTTGGGTGGCGCCCTTGAAAAATCGCCCGTTTAAATCCGCCCGTTCTAAACCCGTGTCAGAACCCGTCCCGCCCGACCCGTCTACCCGACCCGACCCGCCCGTCTACCCGACCCGCCCGTTTGACCCGCCCCGCCCGACCCGACCCGCCCGTCTACCCGACCCGCCCTTTTGACCCGACCCGCCCGACCCGACCCGCCCGTTTGACCCGCCAACGGTTAAAATTCGAATTTTTTTTTAATTTCGTTGGAGGGAACCCGTTTGACCCGCCCGCCCGCCCGCCCGTTCCCGCCAACGGTCAAAATTCAAAAAAATTTGAATTTTTTTAAACCCCCACTTTTTCAAATATGATTTTTTAGATTTTTTTGTGAATTTTTTAAGATTTTTTTGGAGTTATTTCAATTTTTTGAGTTTTTTGGAGTTATTTCAAATATTTTAAAAAAAACCCGTGCCCGCCCGTCCCG
Source organism: Eleocharis quinqueflora (assembly GCA_964058865.1). Lineage (NCBI taxonomy): Eukaryota > Viridiplantae > Streptophyta > Magnoliopsida > Poales > Cyperaceae > Eleocharis > Eleocharis quinqueflora. The sequence goes on from CAXKVX010002487.1 coordinate 2,146, forward strand.
CCCGCCCGCCCGCCCGACCCGTTTGACCCGACGGGTCTAAGGGCGGGTTTGGGTCACTCTTCCCAAACCCACCCGTTCCAACCCGCCCGTCGTAACCCGTCCAACCCGTCGACCCGTCACCCGTCTCACCCGCCCCCCGTCCGACCCGTTGCCCAAACCCGCCCGCCCGCCCGTCTGGCACAACACTACTTAGTGTGGAAGAATTTTGAAACAGGACGCTGATATGCTTCGTGTTGTGCTCTCTCAATTTCTCCGCTGGCATTGACGCGCGGGTTCCGTGCGGAGCTCACGTTTTGACTTTAAAAAGCTCTCTTTTTTGAAACATCTCAGAGACAAAATACGGAACACCGTAAATTTTTCCTTTGAAATATTACTTTTAGCGAAACAAAAGTCATGCATGAATGTGCCACACGAAGAAATATGATGGTTTTTTCAAGGATATCCCCTTTGCTAATTGTCATTTTGTTTTCTTTTTTATGATACTCCGGTCCAGTGGCGGACCTTAGAGTTGACGAAACAGGGTTATGACTCACTCTAGCTCTAGAAGTGGAAGAAAATGGCTGTGTTAGATAGAAGGAGGCTCATTGCAAAACAATGCAAAATTAGTTGAGACATTGGAACCATGGCTCACCTTCAGTCCCTGTTGGCTCCTCCTCTGTTATAGCTCAAGCTCCGCTACTGCTCCGACCTCCTTTTATTACATTTTATTGTAAATATACCACTAATTAAGGAGCCAACATAAAAATATCCTTGTATAGTTGTATCTACTTCCGATTTTGATATCAGTTGGTCAATAAACAAATCATAGAATTTGAAATTTGAGTATATTTGTCGCCTCACCACAACAAGTTAGGATCACTTAAAAGTCAAATCATAAAAATCTGAGGCGTCTAAGCAATTACAGCAACATTGGGAAACATGTTGAAAATATAAGCGCCGAATCTTGCCATTTTTCTTTTAGTTATTTTTATAATCTTGCTTTAATTTCTTTCGTTCAGGTTTTTCTTTATATATTAATAACATTGTATATTCCATATCTGATTTGCTGATCAGTAGTCATAATTTTAACTCAGTGGATTTCATAAAATTCTTTAATGACAATTCAACACCTCAAATTTTATATATATATATATATTAACAATGATTCACAAATATATAATTTAATTTAACAAAAGAATCAAAATAACTCAAGTAAACATAACAAGTTTCAAAATAATAGTTCTAATAAAACCCTGCAGTAAAATAGTAACAAATCAAAGTTTCAATTGAATTCCTGCAATTTTTCAATGAAATCCTTCATTAAAAAATATTCACATATTAGTTCAAAATGTCATTTCCTAAACATGATTAGAATATTTTATCTCAAATAAAAGTGATCCTTTGATTAATGAAATCTGGGACCTTCATCCTCACCTTTCCATCCAAAAAAGCGCCGAAACTGTGGGCTAATTAAGACCAAGTGTACACAAAATAATTATCTTAGTCACCTGTTTGTAATTAAATTTCTTATTGAATTTATATTGACGATATAGAATTGTTTCGGCAATTACGGAAATAAATTTGTAAATTATTGCATTGTATTTTTCATCAACGTATTCATAGACACACTCATAGATCACTAAAAAAATTACAAAATGAGATTAGTAATATCAAAACGACAAAATAATTTCAGCAATGGTGGATCTAAATATACCTTTGATTTTTACATTTATCATTTTTTTAAATATGTTTCTAATTTGAAAGAATTTTAAAAATACGCTTCATTCTAAAATTTTCTTTTGAGAAAATTCTAAGATTTTTTTAATACACATATAAAACTATAATTTCAGCAAATAATTGTAAAAGCGTACGTATGACTCAAAGTTGCTTGACCCATCCTAAAAAAATAATTTTAAAAATATACCTTTGATTTTTACATTTATCAATTTTTTTAAATAAATTTATAATTTAAAAAATATGCTTCATTCTAAGATTTTTTTAAAAAATACACATCTAAACCTATAATTTTCAGCGAACAATTATAAAAATGTACATATAACTCAAAATTTACTCTCTACAGAAATTTTAAATCTTGACCATCCTGATAAAAATTCAAAATCCGTTCTGATTTTTGCAGTAGAAACAACCAAGTGACTCGCACAAAGAAACTTTTCCAGCACCAAAGAAATCAAATATGCTTATATGCTACATTTGAGCCGAAACGACTAAACAAGCGTATCACATTTATGGGCTGAAAAATATTGGGCCTAAATATTTTTGGGCCTACCTTATTAGGCCTGAATAACTTTAAAAACAATGTTAATCATCTTTGTTCTGTGCCTAGTAATGTCACAGCAGTGAGCTCTAAATAAATAAGAAATATAGTGAATTGACATTATAAACAATTTTTATCATCAAAAAAAAAAAGAAGCAATTTCTTACACGGTTAATTCGATTAAATTTGAAAAATTAAAATTTGAGGAACACCATTTTAAATAATCAAAACTTAATTATATATCAGTATATATGAATTAAAATTTATAACTGTTATCGTCATTTCCACTGAAGTCCAAAGTGCTAGCTTTTTGAAGTTCGAAGATAAAGTGCAGAAAATACATATTTTTCTTATAAACAACTACCTCAAGTTGAGATGCCAGCTTTCATTAAAAAAAAAAAGCAACTTACAAAATGTTCTAAGTGCAGAAAGTTCATATTGATTTCTAGTTTTCATTGAATTTATGTTACTATCATCAAAACTCTAGCTTTTGTTGTTAGACTAATCGTGAAAGGGAGCAAAAAAAAGGTATGATGAGACCGGTGTGTTATTGACATCGAAAATGTTGTTTTACACATCAAAATTAAGTTAAGTTAAGTTTATTTAAGAAGTTTAATTCATCAAATGGATATGATAACATCTTCGATTTGACAATCGCTTTCATTTTTTATTATTAATATTTTCATGTAAAACAAATGAACTAGCATTGTCCTTCGACAACTGAAAAAACTTTTTGGCCATAAATAATTACCTAATGTGCATATATAAATGTACAACTTTGGCCATAAATAATGTGAAGTAAAATTAATTACGTCGACAAGAGGCTGTGGAGATTGAAAAAAGACTGAGGAAAGCGTGAAACAACTTGTGCGAACACCATGATGATTAACTCATCAGAAAGCACAGTAAAGTGATCTCTTTGCATCTTGATACTTCACTTAGAAATTAAAAAAATCAAGTTGTAAATTTAATTAATTATCTCCACCCTCACCTTAAAATTTACAAATTAAATTAATCAAGTTGTACATTATTATTATAAAAAATACATTAAGTGCTTGCGAGGTATTTTTGTTGCTAGTTCAATTGATGGGTTTCTAGGATTTAGAGTCTAGGGTCTCTAGGGTTTACTTTGGTGTTAAATGTTAAGCATATACTACTTGATCGAGCACTGGCTTTGCTATCACTTACTAAAATAAATAAAAACATTGTAATGAGTTGTCAAACAAAAATTTCTATTAGTACAATTTTCTTCTATTTTGTTCAAACAAAAATAGTGTAATGAGAAAAATTTGTATTTGTCTTTTTTACTGAAGTATATGTCTTCTTATTGACCTTTTTAGTACATATTTTTAGAAAGTTTTAAACTGTAATTGTCGAGTCGATCAGCTTCATGTTATGCATAAAAAATCTTGTAGAAAGAAAGGGTCACATATGACTGAGCAGAAGCACTGCTTCACAACGCAATCAAGCAAAAAAGTGCGTGCATTTGGACGATTCCAATCTATAAATTAAGGCTAGGTGGCATTATTCAATGCCTCAAGATTAATAAACAAAGTAATAAATGGATAAAACGATGCGTTTGGGTGGTTGATTGCGTCATCAATTATCAATTATATATCTATCCTCACAATATTTTGTTAACAAAAAATCAGAAGGAAACATTATTATGATGGTTAGTTTCTCCTAACTAATATCCCCTCTCCATTATTATAAATAACAAATATATGAATGTTGAATAATATAATAATAGAAGTTAGTATATGGATCGACGACCGTGATGGCCTGATAGTCGAGCTTTCCTTTTCTTTGCTAATCTAGTATCTCTTTCACACAACTCATAATTATTAAGAGTCATAACCACTATGCCCACATAAAAACAGTACCACCTAATATACATCATGCATGCACTCGTTTCATTATTTCAATCTCTTTTGTTGATCGTTGAAAGGGGAAGTGACATGTAGAGAGTTGTGTTAGTTAGTGCTATATATACTGCTACCATTATCTTTGTTTTCGACAAGCATATCTTTTCTCACAAATATTTTATTATATTCCCTTCACTACCTTCCTCCCTTTGCCTCCTCATCTCTGTTTCTTCTCTTTGATGTATTCGTTAATTAATTTGTATGTTTTTCTTTCCAAGACTGAAGGTGGGCCCAGTGCTTGTCTAGAAGCCTATTAAGCAGCCTTTATATAAAGCTTTTTTTGGGCTTTTAAGCCTCTATATATATATATATATATAGTAAATCGTATAGGGGTGGTTACTACTACTATTTCACTCGCTTAAACAACTCAAAAGCAAATAAAATTTTGCAACTAGTACTTGGTTTCTCTCTTCTGACAGCTTGCTGTACCTCGCTTCCTGTGCTTGCCTCTCTTTCTGGTGCCATTGTCCCTCTTCACATTTCCCACAAATCAATCCAATTGAATTTGATATTACAGAATAGAAATTCTCTTGTTGTCACCGACACTTCCCTCATCACGAATGCATGGTTTAAGATCTCTTCAGGTACTAGTACTGCTATGTATTTATATTTTCTTTTCTTAACAATGATTTCTTTGTTATTTTACAATGATTGGTTTAGTTGATTGGATTGCAACATGGCGTTTTGCCAGAAAAATTGATAGGCACTTGAAGAACACATAGAAGATATTTAGTGGCAGGAAAAAAGATTCAGTTAAGTATTGATTTTGGGAAGGAGAGGAATAGTATGGATACACCAAGAGCGAATTGGGTTTCCAAATACACCAAGAAAAGACATTCACATAGGTGATTCCATCTCTCTTCTCGGATTTGTGCCTTTTCTTTTTCATTTTTAGGATCAATTTTTTTTATTTTTCTTAAACCCAGCAGTATTACTTTAAGTTTCTTTGTTAATTTCTCAGACAAAACTTCATTTTTTTGCGTGTTGACAATTTAGCAAAATTTATTTGAATGGTATGTAATAATTCAATCATGGAATTGATCAAAGTTCTGCTTGATTCCAATCTTACATTTGTCTGTTTCTCTTTTTTGCTTGTTATTGAAGACTCTTTGTGATGAAATAGCAATCGAACGGTTTACATAACATCGGAATTTGTGCATGTGAATCTTGAAGTTATGTGGACCACTAAATTGCTATTTCACCTTACGGGGCACCCCACCAAATATTGATCCATATCTCGTGCACTAATTCCCAGTGTGGTCCCTCCATGTTTCTCTCTGCCTGTTTGTGTTTGTGTTTGTGTGTATCAGTGTATGTGTGCATATGCGTGCGTGTGTGTCTGCGCGTGCGTGTGTGTGTTTTGAGGGGAAGGGGTTGAGTACTATTTTATTTAAATTTATTTCTCATAACAGTATATCATCAGCACAAGAAGACATTCTAAACATCTCACCTCGATTATCTTATTACAATCCTGTAAGTATATCAATACTCCATCTTTAATTACATAATTAAACATTTCATCCTTTTTCCAATATTTTTGGATTGATAAATTTAAGTCATGTAGTGAGATGATGATAACACTTCCATTACTGTTGATAATTGGCATAATAATAAAGCAGACAATCAGCCTCGAGAGGAAGTTACATCACAGAAATTCATTGAATTTACCAAAAGAGATTGTGCCGAACTGTAACTCGTCATCGTCCGTCCCTTCAACTGAGGCCAATACTCCAAAGGTAAGTCTACCTCTTGGCCTAGTTTTTATTTTATTTTATTAAATCACTTCAATTTTACATTGAATGCAGCATGATATGCAGATTTGACAGGTCATTTAATCCAAGTCACTTTAAACTTAATTAATAGGAGTACCTTCTCATAGTCTCATGAATTTGAACTTAAATTACTTCAATTTTAAAGTACCATATCTTTCTCAATAATAATAGTAATAATAATAATAATAATAATAATAATTCCTTGTTTTACTTCTAAATAAGTATAATTTGTTATGTGCAGTCTGTGGCAGATTTGGTTACAGAGATAGCAACACTGGAGTTGGAAGTGGCGCATTTCGAGAGGCATCTTTTAACATTGTACAGAACTGCATTTGATCAATATCTTCCAAACACATCTAGCAATTTTAACCGGGCATCGAATTTGCACACATCGTTTGATAAGCCTCAATTGCAAGCAAGTCATGGCTCACATCAGTCGCACAAAAAAGTAGCTAAACCTTTCAAGTCAGACGGACGCGATGACAACTTTGCATCAACTCCTAAGTACACTAGAGATTTGGCTGATCATGAAACTCCAACAATCTCAAATTATAATAGTGTAAGTTCTTTTCAGTTGGAAATATCATTTGCACCTTCATGATTTGGGAAAATGCCAAACTTTTTGTTGATTGAGACAATTTTTAGTCTTTTTCTTGGACCATAGCCAGCTTTTTGTTGATTAGACCCTAGCATAATAGCATGTTGATCATTTCTGATTGAGAAATAATGCCCATATTGACATCAAATACATTTTTGGTCCAGACTCCAGCAGAAAATAGGGAGTTACAATTTTTTAAATGCCAAACTGAAAGAAAAATGTATATGTGTTGCTTATTAAGTATTCACCATTGTAGACTAGTCTACTTGGGATCTTTAACCTCGTAATTACATTATATCAATCATCACAAAATAAATTTGTGTGTGTGTGTGTGTTAGCAGAATTTAAAAAATTCAACATCGGGACATCGCAGCCTAGCAGACCACTTTGGGTCATCAGTTGCGGATCATGTGACAGATATGTCACCCCATCGATTGTCAGAGGAAATTATAAGATGCATCTCGGCAGTTTATTGCAAGCTTTCAATGCCTTCCACAAAGAGTGAAGATTCAGAGATCTCACTTTCTTCATCTACTCCGTCGGCATCATCTTCAAGCAGCTATTATTCCCCAACAGAGACTGTTGGTAGTAGCTCAAGTACCTCTGAGTTTGATTCGCCTAAACTGAAGAATCCTCCTTATGCTAATACCATAATTATTCCCCACATACGCATTGATGCTCATAGATTTGGCTATGCCTCTAAAATGCTTCAGAACTTCAGGTAATTTAGTTAGAGCATTTTTCAAAATAATCTGTTTGTGCAAAGTTTGTCGCAAATTATATACAAAGGAGAATGATACCTCTGTATGGTGGCAAATCACGACCACCTTTCTATGGTACAATAATTCAAATTTACAATCCAAATGTGCAAGGAAAATCGTAATTATCTAATAATTTTTTAGCAAGCAAATGCTTGCTTGATGAAAATTGTACAACTTACAGTTCATCTGATACAGAATAATTAGGATATTAAAAAAAATTACAAGCATCATTAATACAACTAATTGTTGATATTTTGAATTTTTGGTTTTGTACTAAATAAACTCCACATTCTTGCTTGTCAGTAGAACATAATTGACGTTTCAAATTTGTCATTAGGACTATGAAATTTGAACTGTTACTATATCTAACGAATGTACATGCCATGTGTCATGTGCCTGTCATGGAAGAATTACCATTTTTTTCTCTTTATGTATTGATACACTTTTTTCATTGAAAGGCTTGTATTTTATTTCTGAATAGGTCATTGATCCGACGACTGGAGAAAATTAACCCAAGAGAGATGAAGCATGAGGAACAACTCTCCTTCTGGATTAACATTCATAATGCCCTAGTGATGCATGTATATTCATTATTTCAACTTGATTGCTAGCCCAAATCTGAAACGACCGTATTTTCTTATAGTATTAACTATATTTCATTGATGTTTAACATTTGTACGTAATATCACAGGCATTTTTAGCATATGGCCTTCAAAAGAACCATATGAAAAGTACTCACATGATTCTCAAGGTATGATATTCAGAAGCTAATCACTCAAACAGATTTGGTGATGTGAATACATTTTCTTATATTTTTAATTTCATTGGATGTACAGGCTGCATATAATGTCGGAGGCCATTCAGTGAATGCATGTACTATTCAAGGTTCAATTCTAGGTTGCGTGCCGCATCGCCCTGCATTGGTACATCTCTTACCTTCTCAGTTTTAGTCTCCAACTAAACCAAGTGTTAACATTATCAGACAAAAATTCAAGCCATTTTCTTTGACCCATTTTTTTAATACCAACTTAAATTGGTCATTCAGACTTGCTGAATAAAAGAAAACAAATTAACGAAGCTCTAAGTAATTCATGGTTGTAGTGGATGCTAGCATTATCCTCATCAAAAAGGCAGACCACAACTGTTAATCAGGGACACATCTATGCTCTTGACCAGCCAGAGCCACTAGCGCATTTTGCAATTTGCACGGGAGCCATCTCGGACCCACCCGTATGTTTCCTTTATTTGTATTAATTTCTTTGAGTTTGGAAAATTTGTCAGTTACTTTTTTGAATAATTTTTGTCTCCTTATCCATCCATATGTAGCTTCGGATTTACACGGCAAAACAGATCTACAAGGAATTGAAGATTGCTAAGACTGAATTTATATGCGCCAATGTCTCAATTAAGAAGCAGAGCAAGATACTATTACCAAGAATGTTGTACCACTTCTGGAAGGATTCTTCATTCGAGTTATGTGACATTCTTGAGTTAATATGCAAATGTTTACCGGAATCTCAGCAACGGAAAGACATGGAACGACTCTGCCTCAAGAAAAGAGTTGAAAAGTATGTCGAATGGTTGCCGTACAAATCAACCTTCAGATATGTTGTGCATAGAAGTTTAGCCCAATGGTAATTTGGCCGAGTCGGCTCCTGTACATTTGTAATCAAAGATTCAAACCTTTTGGTTTTAGTTTTACATTTGTTTGTTGCTTGTTGTGTGAATATTTCTTTTGATTGTAAATTATCACAAATGATGATTTATTTTTGGTGGTTTAATTGCTTGGTGTCAAATCCGATCACTAATTGGGTTGCGCTAATATTGCTATTTTTTTTGGAAATGTGTTTACTTCCAATATACAACTTAATTATTAATTTTTCTTCCTTTTCTCAAAATGAAAAGGTTTCTTCTTCATTCTTCCGTGTTATTTTTGCCGAGTGAAAGGAGGTAAATACTAATTATTGAATCACCATATATTAGTACAGCACATGAATACCCAATTCTAGTTTTAATGGGCTTATATATTACGAATTTTGGGCCGGATCAGCCCATTCTATTCCAAGGTTTTCTCCTCCTCCGTGGCTTCCTTTTCTTTTGTTTCTTCCAGAGATCAGAATCTGATCGAAATGAAGCGAGAAGCGAGAAGCGAGAAGCGAGAAGCGAGATGCATGATTTTGGTTTTAGGGAACTGGAGACAACTGAGAAGAAGAATTTCCTCAAGAAAAAAAAAACTGAGAAGAAGAAATGCAGCTAATTGTTGGTTAGTTTAATAATATTTTCTTTACCATTTCGTAATTTCTGAACTTAATTACCTGGAAATTCTGTTATTGTTCCTCATCGCAAACAATTGATTCGCAAAAACCCAGTAGTAATCAATAATTTACACTAATTATCTAATGACATCACAGTGCAATCTTACACAGTAGTTTAGTACGCTCGTAAGTTACATGTAGAATATTGTTTACTTGCCCTATAAAAGCCAACCTGATTTATGTGATGCACTGATGCCTCGGAAATAAAATCATAACATTACAAGATATCTCTTATTAATACCTCTCTTCTGTACATATCACTTATTTTGCTTGCTTCTAGTTCGTTCTTCTATTATGTATGACTTCGAAAAATTGCTTCTGAAACACAAAGTAGAAGAAAAGTAGAAAACAAGGTTATTACTGCATTCTTCCATCCAGATAATCGAAGTTGGCTTGTACAATCATCTTTTATATGTCAAACCATATGACGATTTATTCAATTATTATTTTCATTATCAGACTGTTTGTACCTTATAATTTCTCAAGGCCCTGTATGGTTTCCTCTTCCTCCCAGTGCAGATTCTTGATTTTGGGATCAGTGTCCTTTCCAGTCAGTTGGATTGGGGCATCTAATTGAGGTGGTTCCTGCACATGTAAATAGATAATAACAAATTCAGCATAAATATTTAAGCATTCACACATGCAGTGCATGCTAATGAAACTGATCATGCTAATCACCATGTGACGAATAAGGGGCCAGTTGATGTCTTGGAAAAAGGGATGCTGTTTGATCTCATTTGCACCAGTGTTTGCACCTATTCTATCACCGGGGTCTCTCTGTAGCAATGCATGCATCAACTGTCGTGCTTCTAGGCTAACCTGTTCCAAGTTAAACATCACTCTTATTAGTACTGTTATTTGCATTAGAGATATCCTTTATGTTAATGAAGAATTAGCAAATTTTTGCTTTTGCTTACTGGTATGCTGCTGGGGAAAGTGAGATCTTTGTATAAAATATTAGAGAATGTTTTCTGTCTGTTCTTCCCTCTGAAAGGTGTACGCCCGTATAACATCTCATATAGAAGTATTCCTACAATTTCAGAGAGATTGATCAACCTTTACATTTCCTTGTGAAAAATAATATTGACACAACACGGTTGTTATTTAGAAGAAATATTAATTAGAAGTATTCCTACAAATCATTACCTAGAGCCCACCAATCAATGGCACTGCTATGGCCTGCTCCCACAATTATCTCCTGGTAGGTCAATAACGGACAATGAGATAAGAAAAATAAGTGATGAAAAACACTAGTTTCAAATTCTTTAGGAAAAGAAATTGATATGAGGTAAGTAATTACAGGAGCAATGTATTCTTCAGTTCCCACAAAAGAATTAGATTGTGTGCTAGGTTCTGCAACAAAGGTAGGGGGATTCAGGTCTCTTGACCTTCTTCGCTTTGATTGTGAAGATTGTTTCACAACCTGCAAATACATGTCTGTTAAGCTGTATCGGTGGAAATTTCTTCTCAATTACACAATGGAGTTGATAGAATATTCTAGTCAACAGGAAAAAGGAAAAGAACAAGAAAAACTTGCCTGGGGCTTGCAACTCGTCAAAATGGATAGGTCAAAGTCAGTCAACACAATATGCCCGTCCTTTTGAAGTAGGATGTTTTCTGGTTTCAGGTCCCTGTATATTATGCCTACAGGGATTGAAACATTGATTTTATTGTCACTCCTTAGTTTGGGAACTTGAGATGTTTAGGTTACTTATGATACAAAACCATTCTTGAAATATTTCTTTTGATTGAAAATGGTAAAGGTGGAATCAAATACCCAGGCAATGAAGGTATTCAAGGCCAACAAGTACTTCTGCTGCATAAAACCTGCATAATATTTTAGTTAATAGTAGATTAGGGCATCCATCGTTATGTTTTGTAGTATCCAGTACTAAAATTCTCCATATATGCTCTGCAAAATGAAGAAGTTAGCATGCATACCCTTGCAAAAGAAAGATATGTGATGTGCCGCTTGAAACATGTATATTGTTAAGATAATTTGACTGTAAATAAAGTAATGAGATTAAAAATGTACTTGGCAGCGTCCTCTTTAAAAAATTTCGTGGGTTGCCTGTCAAGTAAAGCAAATAATTCTCCTCCAGGACAGAAGTCTGTTATTAGGCAAACATGGGTTGGAGTCTGTCACAATCACAACTAGTAGTTATTATCTTTATTTTCATAGACCAAGATTAGAGCTTGTATAAAAGATGCTGTAGGAGAGAAGGAACCTGAAAGGAAGTATATAAAGTAGGAAGAAAAGGATGATCCAACTGGGAATATATTTCTCTTTCAATGCATGCTCTATGAACCTGTGAAAATGACACTTAGCAAATGCCTAGTATTTTTTTTATTATCACACAAATGATTGAAGAAAAGAAGATTACCTTGTTTCGGCTTAACATTACTGACTTGTCCATGGCCTTCATGGCATACAGTTCACCAGTACCTTGTAGTTCCACCAAGTGAACACTGGAAATAAAGCAAATAATTATTTTACTCCTTGTGGGGCTTAAGCTGCTAGCTCTTTGTTTCAAAACATGATTATAAGCACTTTAGATGAGTTTGTAAATTGAATTTAGGTAAAGTTGGTTTTCTTAGTTAGAATATGGAAAAGGCATTTCTAAAATGGTACCTGCCAGTATCACCACATCCTAGTGGTTTTATTGGTCTGAAGTGCTTCACTCCAATCTGTTCACCTTTTCTTGTAATCTACTTTTTATTTTAGGTGCATAACAAATCAGAGTCAGCAATGAATTAGTGCATGTTTTTAATAATTACATTATTACCTTTTGAATGGCTATCCAAGAAAAATTGTTCTTCTTGTGAGGCTTTGGAAAGACAGGCCTGGAGTGAATTGCCCACAGATCTTCTGGCCTCTGAAGAAAAGCCATATATTTCATAGTGTTACTTTCTATCTCAAAATTCTGAAATTCTCATATTTGTAAACAAAAGAGGATGTACCTTACCACGTTGGCATCAGGAAGTTCCCTCACAGCTTCATCCACATTCTCGGCTGTTGCTTTGACCTGAAAATAGAACCATCATGGAATTTTGCTTTTGCTAATTGTACCATAGTTTTCACAAATCCCTTGGTAGTAAGTTAATAAAATTCAAATGCAGTATATTCAAGGAGAAAATCAACATACCAATTTGGCACTCTGGAGCTCAGTCTTTTCAGAGAGACGATTTCGAAGAGGTTCAACATGATTGCTGCCATCCAGTTGAACTCCAATAAAGTACTGAACTTCTCCCTGCAATACTTGGTGAATGATACATTAGCCATATTTTTAATCGGTAATACTGGCTATCACTTCCTTTTTTACATGAAAGGATCAAATTCTTGGTGACCATGTTTAACATAGAGGACTACTGCTTGGATGAAAGAAAATAAGAAGCAGAAGTACCCCCACCTTTTGGTCGTGCATTGGTTGCAAATGAAATAAGTTCCAGAATTTTTTGCCTGAGAGAAATTTACCAAATTATTTCTGAGCTTATTAAAAAATTACTGTGCTCTTTTTATAATTAAGAAAAGAACAGAAAAAATGAGGAAATGAGGAAACAGAAAACAAGTACCACTCTTTGTGTAGTTGATGAGTTGGACAGTAATTTCTCTTTGTTCTCTGATGGCATCTCTTATTCTAGCAACTGTTCCTTGATCTGTTTCAGGTCCTTGGAGAAATCTGCAATGCAACACAAATTGAATCCAGATATGTCCTTGAAAATTAAAAAAATGGATGGAGCTTAAGCAAAAATTAGTTGATTCAACTGAAGGTACCTGTGACCATTGATTGCAGTAGTACAAGCTTGTTGTGTTTTCATTGCTGATTAAATTTTCATGACTAATCTGAATTTAGCTTTTTGTGAAATGTGAGTTGATTCCCTATTTAACATGGTTTTTATTGCAATACATTTTTATTCAGAACATGATTAATGAAAGAAACCCCCCCTCCATCCAATTAATGTAATTTTATTGATGAGCTTATTTTACCAAGTTATTACTCAAAATTTATCCTTAGAATATCTACTATGTCAAAATCAGTTAGCAAGAGTGCAACATTCAAATTTTCAATAACAAGTAATTGTTTTCCAAATAAAGAAATGAGATGCAGTATCTGCAATTTTCTGACACAAAGGCCTTCTATTCTTTTTTTCTGCAATTTTGAACAGTGCAATTTATGGTTTTGGTACCTAATTGCTACATGATCCATACCTACAGTTTCTTCCCAAAATTTCTTCCCTTGTGTACTCTGTCAACTCTAGGAAGCTATCAGATGCAAAAATCTGCAATGATAACACATGGAGGGTTTAGTCCAAAATTGTGAACACTGCAAAGATGTTTACACAGAATGAAGAAAGGCTTACAATTGGGTTATCAGGAAGTCTAGGATCTGTAATAACAAAATTTTTCTCAATTCTCTCAAGTGTCGTTGCCAGATCAATCCCTTGTCTGATATCCTTCTCCCTTTCCACACGATCCCAGCTGTCTGTTCTTTGTACTTCCTTAGTCATTAGCAGCTCTGGAGGTGGCTCTTTTATAAGTGGTGCTTCGACCGAACTCCTTTTCTTAAACCTACATAATGAACAATTTGAAGATCCGATTTGAGAACAAAGTTCATTTAGAGAACTAGTTATTTTTTATAATCAATTAAATAGAATGTGATGGTGAAGAGTTGACCCAATTAGGGAGAGGCGGACTGATTTGCGTGTGCTGCGGTTCGGTGACTCACTCTTGAACTCATGGAGTGGAGTGAGGCGGCCTGGTGATTTAAAGAAGCCTTTCAACTCAGAAGTGGTTCTGAGAGGTGAATCCACAGCAGAAGTGGTTCTCAAAGGTGAATCCACAGCTTTCTCTGGCTCATTTAGCTTTATTGGGTGTTCTATCTCTGGTTGTGATTTTCGAGGATGTTTCACTGTCTGCACCACCTCATTCATTGATGATAAGGCATTCTCCTTTTGTCTTGCTGCTCAATATTAGATGCGATGAGATGATATTGGAGGTACTTAAGAAGAGAAACTACACTTTTGCTCAACCTTGCTTACCATCGTAGCGAATAAGAGAAACAGGTAATTCATTTGGTCTTAATTTTTTGTCGCTTAGACCTTCTGTATACTTGCTGACCTCAACCTGCATTCTGCATATATGAAAACTCTTACTTGGCATAACACTAAATGGGAACAAAGGTTCAAACCAAACAAATTTGAGTTGAGAATTACGTAAATTAAAATTTGTAGTGGTCGACACAGCTCTTAATTATTGTTAAATTTCCTATGTTTCACAAATGACGTTTGGTAATTTTAGCAAAAAGCATATTAGGATAATTGTAGTTTCGCACTCATTTCAGTTCTATAAATCTGATTAATTAATTTTTTTTTCTTAGAATAGATCAACTAGTGAATGCAAAGGACCAGATGAAAGAACTGACCCGATGAACTTGATAACCTTGCCATTATCATCTCGGATCGGAGTAATAGTAAGAAGATTCCAGAAGGGGATGCCATCCTTCCTGTAATTCAACAGCCTTCCACAGAAACTCTTCCCATTCTGAACTGCATCTCGTATTTTTGCAACCTCCTCTTTATCTGTTTCTGGCCCTTGTAAAAACCGGCTGTGACATAAAAGATGAACAAGAGTTCATATTTGTAATATTTTTATATTGTAAAATGTTCCGTTGATTCCGTCATCGATCCCATCAACGATATGCATGTCGCTCTGCTCTGCATATTAAAAAAATTATTATGCATGTTATTTTTTACTGAAAAAAGTTATTTTGCATGTTATTTGAGTTGTTATGCATGTTAAGAAAATAACATGCATAACTATTTTTCAGTATAAAATAACATGCATAATAACTCTTTTAACATGCAGAGCGACGTGCGTATCGATGACGGAATCAATATATCAACTCCCTTTTATATTTTAGTAGGACCATCAGTAACCTACAAATTTGTTTTATTTAGAAAATTATTCTATTGCTAAAAGACATTCCCTTTTTTTTATATATTTCAAGATTTATTTAATATATTATTGCTTTATAATACCATGTTACCCTTTATGTTGTCTGAGTTCTCTGCTAGAATGAGGCAACGTTTCTTACCAATTCTTTCCAATGACCTCTTTTGGAGAATAACCAGTCATACTATAGAACCCAGCACTGGCGTACAAAATGGGGCAATCAGGCCGCGTCGTATCTGACACAACAAATGTTTGTTGAAGGTTGGAGAGTGCATCCTTGAGGTCTTGCGAGACCCGGAGGTTCCCATCTAGTCCAGAGCTTCTTGATTCCATCGAAGCCCTATCAATGGACTTATTACCTTTGCTGATTTTTCGATTCTCGGATGATTTCCGATCGAGTTGCCCCCATTCTGTCGTTGTGCGTTCCTCTGTTATCTCAGAGTTGTTTTCTTTGGTTGGAAAGGCCATCCATTTCTCTAGTCCTGCGTCAGATAAATCAGAGAAATCCCCAGGAGGAAGGTTTCTGTTTGAAGAGCTCGGTAGCATTGTTATATTTATGCCAATAATCTTTCACTGCACTTTGGTTCCTTTCTGCTAGACCACAGTGGTATACTGGTATTGGTCAATCACTGTTACTTCAGATGCCCAGCTTAAATTCTTATAATACGGAAGGAATAATATCTGGAAGTAAAGAAGAATTTATTAGGGAAATGGTCTTATTTGTCTCTAACCAATAAAAATGTGACAAGTTTTTCATAGCAAATATAGTAAAAACAATTGAAGTAAAGCGTGACAGGTTAACTGCTCTTGCACTGTACTTTAAGAACAGAATACTCGGTACTCAATAATTTTCAGCGTACTAACAAAAAGTAGATAAAAGAAAAAGAAAAGAAAACAAACGTGCAATTGAAAAAAGAGGTATGGGGTTGTGGTACAACTATACAAGCAATAAGACCTGTGCACGCTGCTGTGTGACTTAGCTCCAGTGCCAGATAAGAAAGGAACAAGATAATAGGAACTAAAGAAGCAGAGCAGCTCCAATTATATAGCTAATAGCTTCACGGTTTCTACGCCTCAAAAAAAGCAATGAATAGAGTGAACTATTGCAAAGGTCAGGTGTATTATTTTATTAATTAAACTTGACTGGGATAGGATGGAGTTGTGTGTTTGGAGCAACACTGTTATTGATAATATGTCTTAATCGTACCACATGGCCATGGCCAAGGAAGAGACGCGTGACCCCATGTGATGATGTGAATCGTCTTCCTTTCTATTTTGTGGCCATTCTCATAGCCATTAATAATTTATTTTCACCTGGTTTATTCAGTTTTAGATTAATAATTTGTTTCTTTAGAGTAACGGTAAGGTAAGCAAATCCTATTACTGTCTCCCAACTGTCCTGGTTATAATTAAATAGCTGTATCGATTTTTTTTTTTTTAAATCTGCTTAAAATTTATAAGACTACTATTTTAACAATTTTTACGGTTTAGAGAATTAACACAGTACTAAACTACTAGTATGATGTAACAGTGATGGCATTATTACATTAATTTAAATAAGCAATATTAATACTGTGATGCAAGAGAAGGGGGCTCAATTTGGGAAATTACTTATCTTGACAATCATGATAATAATTTGTCAAAATCAACTTAAATATGATTAAATATTAAAAACAAATTTATAAATATGTTATTTGTATATAGATAAAGTAACAATTAAATATCATGGAATTTTCAGTATATAAGGTGATGCATCAAGCTGCAAATTGTAAACCTTTGAAAAATATCATGGAGTTTTAATATTTTCGGCATTCTGAATTGTAATCAACTTTGGTTGTTAATAATTCTAGTTAATTAATTGTTTAACTAGTTTCACTAAGCTAACTGAGTACTCGTGTTTCCGTTATCTTTATTTGGTTTCATTTTAAAAAATAATAACTATGCCAAAATCATCTTCTCATCACCATACGAATCACTTTTAAAATACTTTACGAAATCATATGCTCGCGATCACCAAAGTTTGAATTCATGACAATATTTTTAAGATCTCCATAATGACACTGAAGAAATATTCGATAATATGACAATATAATTTGCTATGTAAATAATTTCTCTCACTTATCAAAGATTTGAAAAGTTATCAAATTTAATTTTGCTTTTCTCTAGAGTGAAAAACAGAGACAACAATATTTTTGTATGTCTTGATTAGCTAACATGGTTCCGTTATAAAGGAAGGGGTCAGATGTATCGTATTATTTTTTTGAGAGAAGAAATAAATAATTAAATTGTTAGAATATATAGTGTTATTTAATGATTCGATGATTTAAATCACGAGTGTACAATCAAGTGGTATACTCATGAGTGCACGTGTTCCTATGTGTGACCCATCATAAACCCGCCAGCGGAGGGGGGTTCTCACCACTTATCGGGTCGGTCGAACGGGTTTGGGTCGGGTCGGATCTTGTCGGATTAGTTTGACTATCGACAATAATCGAGTTGCGGGTCGGGTCGGGTTTCGGGTCGTAAGGTGTCAATAATTTTCGGGTCATGGATCGGGTCGCGCGAGATAGGATCGGGTTTTGGGTCAGGTCACGTCAGTCTTTTTTTCGAATAACGGGTCAGGTCGGGTGAGATCAAGTCAGGTTTCGGGTCGGGTTGCATCGACAACTTTCAGGTCGTGGGTCGTGTCAGGCGAGATCGGTTCGGGTTCGGGTCGGGTTGCACCGACAACTTTCGAGTATTATTTTGAGTTTTAAATTCAATCGTACAAGATCAAATCACGTTATTGAATTGTGTTATTAAATCTTGACTTTCTTTGATGTTAATTTGTTAGTAAAATTAGATTATGATGTAGACAAGATATGATTAGATTGATTTGCAAGTTATATCAGGTCAAGTCGGGTCGGGCTCGAGTCCACATGTGTCGCTCCATCTCGGGATACAGGTCATTTCAGGTCGGGTCGGGTTGGGTTCGGGTCGCTCATGTGTCGCGCCATCTCGGGTTACGGGTCGTCTCCGGTCGAGTCGCACCAGGTTCGGATTGCTCATGTGTCGCTTCTTCTTGGGTTATGAGTCATCTCAGCTCGTTCGGGTCGTATTCGAATTAATTTGACTTTATCAAAATATCGAATCAGATCGAATTCGAATCGGATCGGATTATGCCACCTTTACTCACCACCCCTAACATTCATGTTTTCAGTGCTTAAGTTAAGACCTCCAATATTACACCGAATTCATATCTGCTATAGTACTAATAGTACAAAATCTACATCGTTAACTAAATTTTGAGATTGATACGTACGAATTTTGAGATTTCAAAAACGATTCAGATCTATTAGCAAAATATTTTATTACTTCACAGTACATGTGTATTTGTATTACACCTACCCCTCAATATTTCAATCGAGTGGCCCATTGCATTAATCATAATAGATAAAATTAATAGAAAATAAAAATAACTATTGGTACTTGGACTACTTTTTGGGAAATGAGTTGTTTATATACGAAGAGATGAGAATTATTTTTCGGTCTGATACAAAAAAAGTACGTACGACTCTCATTTTAAATATTTGACAACATATTCTATTTTTTGTGTTCAGTGTTCAGACGTATTTTTTAAACTTAAGCGTTCAGAAATAAAGATCATTTGAGTTTACAAAGCAAATATATATATATATATATGTGTGTGTGTGTGTGTGTGTGTGTGTGTGTTACTGTGTTATACAAAGTAAAAAGAGTGTTTTACTTTGATATAAAAAATCATATACCGACAATTCAAATTACTGATTTAAGTTGGTCAACACAATTAAAACATCAAAATCTCCTATTAAACCAATTTTGAG
The DNA here is from genome assembly GCA_964058865.1 of Eleocharis quinqueflora. NCBI lineage: Eukaryota > Viridiplantae > Streptophyta > Magnoliopsida > Poales > Cyperaceae > Eleocharis > Eleocharis quinqueflora. Next base: position 21,566 of record CAXKVX010002487.1, read on the forward strand.
ACTTTGAAGTTTTGTAGCTATGCTTTTTGAATTTTTTGAAAATGAATAAGAATAGTGTTATTTTTAATTATTAAGTTGTGTTATTTTTGCTCATTTTTCAAAAATTCAAAAAGCATAGCTACAAAACTTCAAATGCCCTCAAAATTGGTTTACTTGGAGATTTTGATGTTTTAATTGTGTTGACCAACTTAGATTAGTCATTTGAGTTGTCGATGTATAATTTTTTATGCCGAAGTAAAACACTCTTTTTTCTACTTTGCATAGCATGGTAACATATCTCTCTCTCTATATATATATATATAAATATATATAGAGAGAGAGAGAGAGAAAGGCTAGGATGCTTCATAGAGCACCAAATCGCTTGTGCTCCACATTCGTTATATTCAATTTGAAAATTCAAACGACCGATCCGAACTGTTGAACATGATCTACATATTGAAATCTACTTGGAGATTGAATTTTACATTTGTTTGAAACTTTTTGCTATTTTTTTAAAGAGGTAGAAAAGTTGTTAATCAAACGATTTCTGGACCAACAAAAATTGCAATTTTCATACCTAACTAAAAAATAGCAAAAACATTCAAAAAAAAAATGTAAAATTCAATCTCCAAGTAGATTTCAATATGTAGATCATGTTCAACGGTTCGGATCGGTCGTTGAATTTTCAAATTGGAAATACGGTGTGGAGCATTAGGAGTTTGGTGCTCCATGGAGCACCCTAGCCTATATGTATATGTATATATATATATATAATTGTGCTACTATGCTTTGCAAAGCGCGGCAAAATGCGCGCTTTGGGATTTGTGCCAACATGATGATCAAAGATCCAATGGTTTCACAATCTCAAAGCACGCGTTTTGCCGCGCTTTGCAAAGTATAATAGCACAACTATATATATATATATATAGAGTTGTGCTAAAATACTTTATAAAGCACAAACATGTATATACTTTAGGCTCGTATCTCGAGATACAAAGTGCAAATGGCCGATCAAGACCGTTGAAAATGTTCTTCATACTAACAAAAAAATTGAGACCAAATTTTATATTTTTAAATTTTTTTTTACTATTTTATCGGATGGGTGTAAAATTGGTTAAATTGAAGGTCTGTAAATCGTTATATTAATGAATTTTCCACATATCCGATAAAATAGTAAAAAAAATCCAAAAAATATGAAATTTGGTCTCCAAATAGATGTTAATATAGAGAATATTTTCAACGGTCTTGATCGGCCATTTGCACTTTGTATCTCGAGATACGAGCCTAAAGTATTTGAATGTTGGTGCTTTATAAAGTATTTTAGCACAACTCTATATATATATATATATATATACCAGAGATAGGCTAGGGTGCTCCATGGAGCACGAGCGGTTGACATTAATAATTTGGAAATATTGGATGTGGAGCACGAGCGGTTTAGTGCTCCATGGAGCACTCTAGCCTTTCTCTATATACCAAGTACTTCTGAAATCTACATTCACGTTTGAACGCAACGTTTGAACGTGCGTCCATACGTAAAGTTCACAACGTTGCCTGAATTATTGGATTAAAGATCACAGTTGACCGTTAATTATATAATCAAAAAATATTTTTATATTACTAATTATATTTGTTAATTTTTAACTCCACGGTTCAGAAAAAAATTTCTTTCTAGAGAAAAAATATCTCTAAGATTTGTTCCGCGTGTGCAGCAGATGGTGAAAATCGCCCATAACTACCGAATTGGGTCAAATCAACTCTTAAAATTTTACTTCAATGTTTCCATCCTTTGAATATTAACTTGTATTATTTATGTATTATATGTTAATTGAAAGTAGATATACTAATTGAACTACAAACTAACAGTACATAGTCTAACATACGAATAAAAACGCCCGAAAAAAATTGGATTATGGTAGGACTATCAATGGATACGATATGAATTAGACGAAAGTACTTCGTATTTGTATTCATTCGAAATTGATCTTATCCTTACTCTACTTTTATTCATTAAATTTGGCTTAACTTTACTCTATTCTTACCCGCTAAAATTACATGGTGCATGACGAACGGATAATGGTCCGAAAGGATAATATTTCATATAATTATTATTTTTCTATTTTTATAAATAAACTATCAAAATTTATTTATTTAATACAAATGTGCCTCTTAATAAATATAAAAATATAAACATAACAATCGATTCCAACTCAAAATCATTTTATCAAAACAATCAAATTAAAATACAAATATTACATCTCTTATCTAATTTATCTACTAATTTGAATTTTCTAAATTAATTTACTTAGTCATTAATATAGGTGATGATTCACTCAAATCCTACACACGTGTAATTTTATATGTTCTTCATCATATTATTTGTTATCATCAATTTTTGTCTTTGTTTTACTTTCGAATATGTACCTCTCTCAAACTAAAACTCTGACTCCACACTCATAAATCTGAAATCATTCATTCTCTGCCAAATTAATTAGCTGTTGCAACATTTTTGGCCATCTAATATATAGAGAATATTTTGTTAATATTCTTTATTGAATAAAACTGTGGTGCTCTTAAAAGTTTTATTAAGATCTCTCATAATTTTTAACTCAAAAAGAATTTTAATCATCTTTAAATTTTGATTATCATACTTCACAACATGTTCCTCGGAGACTTTCACTAAACTACTTTAATTATATCAGGCTTTGAAACCAAGGAATTAATTTGTTGCATGTCTTTTCTGCTATCAGGCTCAATTTCTAGGGAGTTCTTATGTCAAAACCAAAGTTAATTCGTCTTTCCCCTTTTTTTCCTATATATCCCATTCAACGATTTCGAAGGTCTTTCATGAAGTTGATACACAGATGCATCGCATAGATATGCAATCGAGACACGCATCTCTATGCACGTTAATTAACGAGTTATTATGCATGTTAAATGTGTAGTTATGTATGTTATTTATTACGCTCGTGGATATCTAACATATACGCTCGTCATAACACGTAACAAATTCTTTTTCTGTCTGATTCTAAAAAAAATAAGAATTACATCCATGACCCTGTTTTCAAACATTTGACAGTCATGATTCTATTTTTCTGCGTTCAATGTTCAGACGTGCTTTCTAGACGCACTCATTCAAAAATAGATACCATTGTTGGGGTTTTGACTGTTCAAACCCGAGTTTAGCATAAGTGCGAAAAAAATATAAAACATGATAATAGAGTGCTCACATGATAATATTTATCTTCAAAATAACACATTATTTTAGCTTTCAGTTAGTTGTATTTTCAATTTGATGTGATTTGAATCCAACTCATAATCGCTATTGTGATGATATCATAACTTTTGTAGTTTCACTAATATGGAGGAAATTACTAACTACTAAAATTTGAAAAAAAAATATCTATTTGTATATGCGATATTTATATACCACTCCAATTCTGCATGGAAATACCTCATAACCTCACCGTGAAAATGTAACGGAATTCCTCACCAATCTCTCTGTTATAAAACAAAAACATAGAAATTAACAATACATAGCACAATCACATATGCTGTTTGCCGTAAATTCGTACAAGATGAAGCTATCACTTGCTAACCAGGTTACATATGGCACCAAATTGTCACGGTTGCATGCACTCGATTCGTACCAAAGGAAGCTATCAATCGCTTTAATGCTTTATCCCCAGACTTATCTTGCACTATTAAAGCTACCAGTGAAATTGTTCACTCCATTCTGATTTTTAGTTTCAAGTATTTATAGAAATTTTCTTATCAGAAAAACCCCACTAGGGCACTAGGTCAGGCGAGGAATCCAAAATCTGTGGCAGCAATGCGATGTGATCCAGACTTCCAGTGATCGATCCTGTACAGAAAGGGACATTAACAAAAGTAACAACCAGATTCTTTATCAAGCGTTGTAGCCTTGTACTGACAAATAAGCTGGTCTAGTATAGGTTTCACAAATGCTGGTAATTCATCACATGATTCACAATTTCACATCGCCACAAATTTTCACAACTGCAAATCCAGGAGATTTAAGCTAAACTTAGCTGGTTCATCAGTCTCACGTGGCCAGTGGGCACTGGGCAGTGGCCACGACCGTTGAAACAACAGTCACATCAAATTCATTATTTTTTTGACATTTTACTTTTGCTTTTTATTTGTTATTTTATTTAATAAATTTTACTATTTTTTAATCAACACGTGACCAGGGTCCTAAATTTTGCTAGGACCTATGAGCATTGAAAGGGGACAGAAAGAACAAAAGAAAAATTGTTTGCTTAGGATATTTGGGGACTGATGTTGATGTACTGCTAATATATGCTAGACTAAAGGCCAACTACGAATTTGACAAAATTCACAAAATTCACAAGATTCTGGAAATTCGAGATCGAGATCCGAACCGGCTCGATGCGAAAAAAAACTCATGCGAACTCTCTAAAATAATCGAGGATCTAAGACGGATAACGACCATCCTGATTGGAAAAAACTGATGTTAAACCCTATCAGAAAAAGACTCAGCCCGCCCCGACTCGTCTAACCCGCCATTAATTCGTATAAAATTCGTGCAAACTCGTTCAAACCTGCACAAACCCGGCCATACTCGTGCATAACCCGGGCAAACCCATTCAAGTTCGGCCAAACCCAAGAATAAACCGGAAATAATTTAGGTATAACCCGAAAATAACCCATTAAATTAAAAAAATAAAAAATCAGAAAAATTCATAAAAAAGAAAAAAGCCGGTCAACTCGACTCGGACCGTACCCCATCTAACCCGGCCCAAATTCGTCAGTCCGCCAACCTATGGATCTTATATGAGTTGCGGTGGCCTAAAAAAAATTAACCCGTCAAAATCCGACCCGACCAACCCGTGGACCGGCCAACTCGTTGACATCGACAGGTTTGGACCAACCCGATCCGGCCGATTTTCAATTCATTAAGGCCAATCGAGCTTTCGCCCATTAAATAGTTTCTTCAATGTCTTCATCTCTATGGACCTATATCTTCTGCTGTATTTTTGTGCAGCAGAGGGCTGCATTTTAATATGAATCGTCGGACTAAAATCGACGCTCGATCATCATTGATATGATTTAGAAAATGTTTTTATATTATTAAATCAAGACTGTTAATTGCTGATCTGAGAGTCTAGATCTAAATGCGGCCTTCTGCTGCAAAATAATTGCAACAAAGAATTTTGTTTTTCATCCGTATTGAATAAATATCAAAGATCTTTTCTTTTTTAACATATATGGTCAAATGTTTTCTAAAAATTTTATCGATGGCCAAGTTCCTAAAAATTTAGATGAACAAGTAATCTAAATTTTTTCATTTTTTTTAACTCTCGCGCACTTCTCCGAAATTTTCAGAACAAATTTACACTTTAAATTTTTAGAAAGTGTTTAATCATATCAGTTAAAGAGGAAATCTTTTGACTATCTGTGATAATTTTCCTCCGTATTATATCATTTTTTTTTATGCCTGATCCCCGCTCACTACTCAGCCTAATAAATTGAAAATAACTTTCAGACCCATGATACCATACACAGAGACGAACGGTACAAAAACCTTTAATTCAGGTTTCCAGTGCAACAAAAGATATAATATAATTAGATTACTGTAGAATTCTCATTGATTTTCCAACAGCAAAGGTAAAAATGACAATCAAAGCAGCAGGTCTGAGAGACCAAGATATTAACTAATTCTTTTCAATCAGACACCAAAAGAGAGGGTAAAATGATGCACATTTTTAAATATACATGATTATTTTACAAAAAAAATTTAACAAATCGTACAAATACACAAACTTATTTTGCAAAAAAAAAATTTAGAATGAAACTACTGACTGCCCCTCCCTGACCTCATCTAGCTCCACCCTTGCAACAGAAGATGTCCCTTTATTTAGGCACCAAGAATACTTCAATTTTATGAAAGATGGCCCTTTTCTTTCAAGGATTGCAGAGCGTCGTCAAACATTTCTTCAATCCCTCTGAATTTGAACCCCAAAATTTTCATCTTTGAAGTATCAAATTTGTAGTTTAGCTTCTGATATTGTTGCTTAAATCTGCACAGGTGAATGTCTGATGTCAATCTACTGAACCTAACCATTATAAATGCGAAAAGCAATCTAACTTTTCGAAAAAAAAGGGAGCCGACTTACGATGTTGGGATAGGATAAGAAGGATATCTTTTAGCAAGTAGGCTTCCCAAGTCATTAATTGTTGTTGATAACAGAAGAGCTACAGAGATATCTTCCCTTTGCTTCTGGATTTTCATAGACTAGTATATGACATCGTGCCACATCATCAATGTGCACATATCCCATTCTTCCATACCCTGAGAATCTCTCAGCTTCTCCTAAATACCATTTATTATTATATAGTTTAATGCAAAGATAGCGATAGAACGCCGTTCGTGATAAATCTAGAGGATAAAATTGGCAGCACATCGTAAAAGAATGGGAACCTTTAAATAAGCTGAGTACATCTGAAGCAGTAAGAGATAAGTCACGAGGCAAGCAGGGGCCCACTGTATAGGAAGGAAGAACTGTCACCAGGTCAATATTGTTCTCCACCGCAAACTCCCAAGCAGCTTTTTCCGCCAACACCTTTGCAAGTGGATACCACACCTTCAACGCAAGAAACATCAAAAAAGGGAGTCACCATAGTACGTTTGGGGGCAAAGTTTTGCATGGTTCAGCTAAAAATGATAAGGTGTATATAAAAATAAAATTAAAAAAATACCAGTTAGTGATACCTGAAGGCTGAAGAATAAAACATATATAAGTGATATAATTTATCATAATAGGGCTATCCAACAGAGGGAGAATTTCTGCAGGTACAAAAGCTATTTCTTCTGAAGCATTAATTGGACTCAAGTTTCTCTAGGAAATGCAAATTAAACTAGGAAATGCAATTAAGGGAAAAAGGTTTCATGAAACAAAGCTACTGTTTAGTGTTTACCACTTCATTATATTTAGATCCATAAGCTCACCTGCAATCTTTGGCAGAGTTCGACAGAGGCCCAACAAGTTTCATCTAGCACCTTATCTTGGTCAGAGTCCTCCCTCATCCGTACTGCCGACGATGAAGATGTCAGAACCACCCGTCTGATCATTGGGTTCTTCTTGCATGACCTCAGCAGTCAGCACATTTAAAGTGCCCTGTATTGCAGGATCAAGTATTTCTATCTGCAAAAGATATTACATAAAACATATTACGAATCCATAGAATTCTAATTAATACCAGCTGGAATATTAAGTATTAAATATATATTCATGCCTTGGGGTTAATAGTGCCAATAACAGGAGATGCAGTGTGGCAAACGCCCTCACAACCCATTAGTGCATTGTCAAAACTACCATCTGTTGTTAGATCAGCTCCTACCAGCTCTAGCCTCTCCTTGGCTCCTTCGAGTTCCCACAAATGCACCACCTTTTTCTCATTCCCTGCCCACAGGATATATCTTGCAACTTAATCCACAATTTGTATATACACCAGATTAAATCAATGATTTAACATTAAACATAATGCACACGTACCTGGATCCCTAACAGTTCCTACAACGTGATAGCCAGATTCGAGAAGCTGTTTAATAAGCCAAGAAGCAACAAAGCCTGCGGCACCTGTGACGCATACTTTGCCTTTACTACCACATGTCTTCTTGTCCATTTTGTCAAAACTACAAATAGACAAGGTATAATTAACTGTAGGATACAAACAATTCCCTGCACCAGTATATATATATCACTGTCAAGCTCTCATTACACTTGTATGCTGATCAGAGGAGCACATCAGAAAGTAGGTAATTGACACGAGGCTGCAACCAGACGGATTGAAATCACCTACTGACCTACTCTTCAACACAGAAAAGGTGGACCGTTAGATTTCAATGAACGATTATATTTCACAGAAAAAACAAACCCTCAATCAAAGCCAAGCCGATCTGAACCTGCGTATTTTCTTTAACGGTCAAGATGTGAATAATAGAACCATTCTTGCTCAAAATAATAGCAGATTCGGACCCGCAAACAGAAACGGATGGGATGATGGACGCCTAGACAGGGATCAATTGATGAGATTCATTTTCGTTGTGCACGAAATGGTGCAATTAAAAGAGTTGGATCCGATTGAACCCGTTTTAATGGCATCTCTGCATATGAATATGAATTAATGTCGTGTCTAAATATTAGATCAGAGAATATTACTGAGATACTCTCCTTCATAATGATTTTATTAATCATGAACTAAAATATCAAATCAAAATTACAAATTAGAAATTACAAATTAATAATATTTTCTAATATTTTATTATTCAGCTTAAATATCAATATTATAAATGAAATGTTAGAATTTTACATACTATATATAATATATGTGACATAATAAATTTATTATGAAGAACTTACACATTTCACATTAATTGTGAAATCAAATTTTCTGACAATTATTTTGATAAATAATTAGCAAATTTTAATACCATACATCATTTTCGTATGAGAAATTTATTTGTTTCTTTTAAGATCTAAAATACATGCAGTTTAAAGATCCTCGTATATTACCAACAAAAATTATATATGTGTATAACATACATTTGTTTTATTCTAAGCCCAAATACAAACAATCTGCCAAACTAATTTCTTAGTTCTTCAATAAATCGTCATCCGTACTTTGAATTCTCTTCTTCTTTACTTGCATAACTCCATAAGTGTTGTTTCAAATTTATTTTTAGCTCTTATGATCGCTAGCGTCTAAATGTGAAAAAGACACAAAATTAAAGTGTTTTTGGGGTAACTAAGAAGCTGTCCATTTATTCTTGAAAATGTATTTATTAAGGGGAAATTTAGTTATGAGTAAATATAATGTTCTCCGTTCTCTTGTCCCCCTTACGCACCCCCGCGTAGCGAAGCAGATCTCCTCAGCTCGTAACTCGCGATTCTTTTCTTTTTCTTCTGAGAATCATTAGCTTCAAATTATCTTTCCTAATTGGGTTTTTCCATCTCCGTTCTTCCTTTCCCCAAATCATTCTTTTTTTCTCTCTCTATTTCCTCTCTGTGACTTCTTCTAATAGGTTGATTTTGCTCCTCAAAATCCCTTTTCGCTATATTTTTCATTGGCTAGTTTCTCTCTCGATTAGGTAGGAAGGGGCTGATACTACGAAGGAGTATGATTCCACTTCATTCGTCTTCATCTCCACCAACGGCGTCGCGACCATCAACTTCTCAAAGTGACGATCAAGCATGAGCCTGACCACACGATGATTATCTCTCCACGCTTCTCCTCGACCATCTCCTTGATTGACAATCAATTTCTGGCTCTTCTCTCACTATTAGTACTTGACCTTGGTGATAAAGTGCACAATCCAATGGGGAGAGGGAAAAAAATCTTGTTGGAGTACTGGTTGGAAGCCAGGCGTTTGAAGCAAGCTGCTTCAAATCTAGTAACATGGTTAGTGTTTATTTTTACATTGATCATTGTATTATCTTTATGCACACCAATTGTTCGATTAAATGTCCAATTTAAATGCAACTTCATTGGTGCTTGAATCCTGGAGATGGATCCTCGGATAGCCATGATGAGCAAAGTGGTGACTCTTATATCTTTTAATTGATGCAAACTGGAGACCTTTAATTTCGAATGTGTAATTTAGCATATGTGAAAATGATCGAATGAATTGCTTCAAAAACTAGGTTTGTTTAGTGTAACCATAGTTCTAGAATTTTGAGGTTCATGATGCAGAATAGTTGAATAGAGGTTTAGTTCGTTAAGATTGCAAGATGAGGATAATTAACGCAAAATTAGATTAGATTGAGCCAGGATGCATAACTAATGATTGATTGAAGTCGCTCAAGCCTTTGAATTGATATTTTAAGGAATTTGAAAGTTTACATGTACTCCTTCCAACCAAAGTATAATTTTATATTTTCAAGTAGGCCTATTGGACTTGGTTTTCACTATATGTGACAACTTAAAAGAGAGAACAAAATAACACATCCACTTTGGAGCGCATGCATGTTTCCATGAGGCCACACACACAGATAAACATGACTACATGAGAATTTGACCATTCTATCTAGTAATTTGTTTTTTTTATCTAGTAATTTATTTGCTTTTTCTATCTAGTAATTAATACTCAATTTTGATTGTTCCATCTAGTAATTTTCAATGAATCATATTTTGTTTGATAATGCACTGAATTTTGAATGAGTCGTCATTTCATAAGAGATTCAATGTCACTTTATCAATTTGGACAAGTTTTTATATAAGTACAAACAAGTCTTTATAATGGAACCTGCAAGTCTCAATATTGAAACTTGCAAATATTAATAATGAAACAAGCAAATTTCTATATTGGAAATTTCAAATCTTATAGAACAAGCAAGTCTTTATATAAGACAAACAAGTCTCTATATTGTGACAATCAAGTTTTTATATTAAAACATGCAATGTTTAAATTAAAAAATGCAGCAAAACTGTTGCAAAATTGAAACATGTAAGTCATTATATTAGGACAAGCAAGTCTCTATAGTGTAACAACCAAGTCTTTATATTACAACATGGAAGTATTTATATTTATAAATGCAGCAAAATTGTTGCAAAATTGGAACCTTCATGTCTTTATATTAGAACAAGCAACTTCTTATATTGTAACAATCAAGTCTTTATGTTCAAAACTACTGCAGCTAAATTGCAGCAAAACTGCGATAAAATTGCAGTCAAATTGCGGCAAAATTGAATTAAAATACGCGATCTTTATATAATATAAATACTTGGACGCGCGACCTATTAAGACTTCGTATAATTTATATAAAGACTTGGACGTGCGAAGTATTAATTTGCAGCAAATTACAACCAAATTTGAGCACAGTAAATTACAGCAAATTGCATCCAAATTACAGTAAAATTGTAAAATAAAATATATAGTTTTTATGTAATATAAAGACTTGGACTCACAACTATTAAGACTTCGTATGATTTGTATAAAGACTTGGACGCACAGCCTTAATTTTCATTCTCAAGAATGGAAATTAGCTCTGCTAATGGTAGTTAGTTAGGGGATCGTTAAGGAGACTATTGTCTTGTAGTGGGTGACATATAAGGGGGCGATTAAGTGGAGATGTTAGCAGCTCCCTCTAGTGGAAGAGAAATTAGAATTGACATATCTCATATGTGTGAATGGTTTAGGTTAACGGCCAAGGAAGAAGACCTTTTCCCGGTTAGAGGTTGGTTAGAGAATAATGAGGATGGCACCCTGGTCGATTACAAGAAATGGTATGGTAACTATAAGGAAGAAGATGATATCATGTTACTAACATACAAACACTACACCGATTATCCTTTCACTTAATCAACAACATTCTTACATCCAAGACCCAACTCAAAGACCAATATGGAGTTTTACTCCATTTTTTTTTTTTGCTTCGACATCTTGTGTCAATGGATAAGATGATCAACATACCCTATTTCATTCTTAATCACATGTGCACCACAAGCTGTACCTGAAACATGCATTTTCCCTATGCTCACCTTCTCAAAAAGATACTTAGCTTCCATAGAGTTCGTCTTCCGAATGACCGGTCGAATTTGATGAACTTCTTATCCAAGCTTGGACGGCACAAGATTGGTCAAACTTGACATCCAAAGGAGGCATCAATCAATGAATAGATTAAGCATCCCAACGTCGTACCAAACTAATACACTGATTCTGATGCACCCGCACCTCCTCAAGCCGGGACCTCTACACATTGCTGGTACTCAACAATCCTCTCCCTTCATGCCTTCCTCTTCTTATGAGCATGGTGATAGCTTCTTATCCCTTCATGCCTTCCTCTTCTTATGAGCATGGTGATAGCTTTATCTCCTTTCATGCCTTCTTCTTTTATATGTTCTCGTCTAGGAGAGCTTCATGTCTACATTTACGAGAGCTAATTTGCAAAAGGTTTTGTTTTATACTTTTGGTCGATTTCTAAAAATGGAGAGATGATCGGTTGAGAGTGCATATGTATCTTACTTATTGTAAGAGCACTCTTATGTTTTGCAAATTGTCAAAAGAGTGAGATTATTGTACCAAGCAAACTTTCTTAGTTTGACAATTTGCAAAACAACACGAAATTTAACATGTATCTTGTGCGAACATGTGTAGGTACGCAAGGCAAAATGAAGAATGGAAAGACAAAGCGAATTGGAGCTTTGGAGCACTTGGACTTCACCTTGAAAAGCATAGGATAGTTTTTCTATACTTTATTTTTTTTTTCATTTCAAGGGATTTCGGCTTTGGAATCTGGCCAAACAAATCAAAACAGTGCAATATTGACCATATCGACATATCGATATGCTATTTTGATATATCGATATGCTCAGCCAAAACATTTTGAACCCAAATTAAAATGAGAGGATCGTTGCCAAAAACTCTGCTATCGATACATCGATTTGATATCGATACCCTTATCGATATATCAATATCCTTACTTAGCAACCTTCAAATTTGACTAAGTAAAAGAGATCTAAGTGAGAGGACGGTCAGCATAACTAAGATCATATTGATACATTGATATTGTATCTATTTGAGTATCAATATATCTATATGTTGTGTGACGGGAAATTATGTTTCTGTAAAGGTCATATAAGGTGCTGAACCACTTTCTGATTGATCAAGAAAATTACCTATACTCATTTTAGCATCCAAAAAGAGCTCAAAGCACGTTTGGCCTTCCTCATTGTCTAATCATCTATTCTATAAAACTTGTGTTAGTCTCATGTGATTGTTTTGACTTGAGTGGTGAGATTCCAAGTGTCAAAATCTTATGGAGAGATAGTGCAGGAATCTTCCTCCTTGTTCTTTGATCTCATGGAGAGATTGTTTTTGGTTCAAGGGTTGCTTATTGTTGTAAGGGACTTTGAATTCAAAGTTGTATAAACACTCTTGTTAGTGTATTACAACCCTGTTGTGAAATCAGAAAGACTCATGAATGTAGTCACCTTTTTAGGTCGACCCACGTTATATCGAGTGTCACTCGTCCCTCACTCTCTTACCCTCTCTTTTTATTATCATATCTTGCAATTCTTGTGTTCTTACTTGGTAGAATTTGCTAAGATTGAATTGCGACCAAATTACTTGTTTAGTGGTGATTCTTGTATTCTTGAGCTTCCACATATGTGATATTTGCCTTAGTTTTCTAGTTCTAGTAGGTAAGCTTTAAAATTTTAAACTTTATCTAATTTAAAAAATAAATATTTTTTAAGAAAAATAGAATTATGTAACTGCAAAATATTTGAAAACAATTGCACTATATAAAAGTAATGTATATCTAATTCAAAATATGTAATTCGTACTTTTATATTTTTATATTCATATTTAAATTTGTATATTGTAATCTATTTTCATAAAAAAATATTTCATGAAACCAAGTTAAAAATCAGTATTCATTTTCTGAATACTATAAATAATATTAATTTTTTCATTCTGAATTAATATAGAAAAATATGCAACAGTAAGTTTCATAAAAAAGCTTATTGGAAGTATTAAAATGACCGTCCGGATTAATCATCTGATTCGAATTAGAAGTTTTAAATTATAAATACGAATCTTGATGCATTTTTAAAAATCTGACGGCCCACTAATAATGTAGCGCAGGTGGTGCGCGGCATATCCGCCTCCGTCTATAATACACGACCATTCGTCCCTCTCCATCCCCATTTCCTCGTAATTCTGGAGCCGCCGCTAAACCCTACAGCGCATCCTTGCATATAACTCGACAAGTTCCGTGCGGTGTCTCTCGCCGCAGAACCCTGAGTTCGCCTCCATATAAAAGATATAGCCTTTCGGGCTGGAGAAACTTTAAAATATTCCGGTGGCGTCTCAACTAGCTTGCGTGACTCATCGCCTTACCTCGATGGCGCTCCAATTTGAGGTTCGTTCACGTAAGAAAGAATAGGATTCAAGAGGATATATCTTTGGCAGGAATAAATGGTTTGACTGTTGTTAACTTGGCACGCAGGCATTGTATCTATTAAGGGAACGTTATGGGGTCGATCAAACCGAATTATTATTTGACAATTTTGCATTCCCGTAATATTTGTAGAAATATAAATTGTTAACCAGACAATAAAGTAATGCATGTTTGCTTCCTGTTTTAAACAAAATGTGGTTCTGTTTTATTCAAACTTTTCAAAATTGTAATTCATTAAGCTGTTTTGACATCTGATTGAACTGCATTGACTCGATTGATGGCTATTTTTCATATTTTTTGTAATAATTAAGGTGCTTATCCTCTTGAAATGCAGTTCATCTGGAAAATAATTGCTTCTCAGTAAAGCTTCCTGTTCGTTTTCTTACAAAATGAGAGCTTGTTTTGTACTTGCAGGTGGTAGGAAGATTCAATCGAGCACGTGCATCTAGATTAACCCTGCCTCATTTTGTTGTCCAAACCCCTATGTTCATGCCTGTGGGAACTCAAGGTTGATTTACTCTTTTTTTTTTCAAATTCAAAGTTTTGCTAGTAATTCTGGGAATATCTCGCAAATATTATGTGCGCTAACCAGCTAATTGCTCTAAAATCTTATGCTATTGGAGCAAGCTATCATTTTGGTTTGTATTTTCTTAATACACATGCTCATGCTCGACTGTTTTTCAAAGATCCGTCATGTGATAATTGATGGAAGGAAATTATTTTGTAATAAAGGCCCTGCAGGATTCAAACACAAGATCTCTTGTACCAAATAAATCAACCCGCTGCTCTAAATGCTTAAGCTGTCAACTGTCAATAGTCAATACAGTCATTTTCATATTCTTGGAACTCAATGTACTACGTTCTCCTTTAGGTACTATCAAAGGTCTCACCAATAGCCAATTAGAGGATATAGGCTGTCAAATAATCCTTGGAAATACTTACCATCTTGCACTCAGGCCTGGAGCTGAATTGATAGATGAACTAGGCGGCCTCCACAAATTTATGAACTGGAAAAGAGCATTGCTCACTGATTCGGGTGGTTTTCAAATGGTAATGATGACATCTGTTTTAGTGCCTCGTGCTATATTTTTTGCTGACACCAGTAATTGTTGTCTTGGGTTGTAATTTTTTCTGTTCTATGTGATTTCCAGGTTTCTTTGTTACATTTGGCAGATATTACTGAAGAAGGGGTCACATTTCAGGTAAATTCTGCTATAATTTGCGCCAAGTTGCCAACTTTAAGTTATTTTCAGTTAAACTGTTCCTAGTTAATTCCTGTTTAGCTGTGGCTAATTAATATTTAATGCTCTCATTATATCCATATTTACTAATCCCTTGTATGAAAATATATCATTCACTCTCAAGTAATGAATTCAAGTTCATTTTCTCATTTTGTCTTTGTTTCCTTGCATGATTGTTATGATAGTCTCCTGTTGATGGAAAACCTATGCTTCTTACACCTGAAGAGTCGATTCAGATTCAAGTACGTATTATTTTAAATTTTTCCAGTAACTTACTAGCTGAGATTATAATTATGTATTTATGTTCCTTTAATGATGCAAAAACCTAGCCCTTCACAACATAGTGAAAGTGTTTGGGAATAATTCGGCTAGGTCAAAATTCCGTGATTCGGGTATAATTCAGGAATGATTCGTCTTGTAAAAAAAATCAGGTTTTTATGATTTGAATTATTTTACAAAAAAATAATATTTATTCTTTGCATTTGTCTAATTCATGAATGAACTAAAATTACTTTTCATATATTTTTATTTATTGAAATGTTTAAATTCAGGCAATGATTGTCTATGTTAGGAGCTCTCACATAAAATCTTGGTAAGATATAAGTTGCATTAATTTTGTAAATGCTTAAAAGGAAAAAAATGGATTTGGAGATGGATGCTTTTTTGTTAAGAAAAATTCAGAGATGGGTGCGGGACTTCCGGTGCATTCCCTAGGCAAATTTTCACTGGTCTAAAGTCAAATTTCTCATCTTGCAAAAGTATCAAGAGTTGCAGAGAGATGGTGCATTCCCTGGGCAAAAGTACATATCTGCCTGTCCCTCTCCATCACCTGACTAGAAGTGCTGTATAGAATGCTTAAAAGTTTATATCAAAGAACTCTGGAGTGATTTGTTCGACAAAAAACACGTTTTATTTGTTAAATCATAAAAATTTACGAATAATGCACATATTATAAATAAATAATTTGCGAACTGACAAATTATACGTTGAATTATTCATCAGTGTCAAAAAGGAATTGTTTCTGAATTTTGTCAGTATGCTTCACAGGAGGCAGACTTACCTTTCTATGCATGTGAAATTCTACATATATAGGGCGGAAATGTAACATATACATAATCTGGGTCACTAATATAACATTAATATAATTCAACCGAGGCAAAGGGAATGAAAGGAATCGGAATAACATTAATATAATTGAATCAGACATTTGATATAATAGCCAGGGTTCCTTGTTCAATTGAGTGGTTCTAGATTTTGATTGGAAAGAAGGAAATTACTTTGTAGTGTTGATATTAATTATGATAAACTCATGTCGTATGCATGGCTTTGGGATTTAAAGGTCCACAATCCCCATAGCACTGTGTAAAGAAATTAATGATTGACTAAAAATAGTCTTTTTGGGTTCATCGTCTTGTGGACATAAATATGCTCTAAAATCTATTATTTGTGTCATAAAAGTTAGTATCTTACGATACGCGATGCGTATCTTACGGTTCGATACGAGTAGTGAAATTCAAGGGCGAGTCGCCATTTCTCAAGATAAATACCTTAATACGGAAAGAATTTAAATCGATATCAATTGACTCTTATCAATATATTTAAAATTACGATGGTTTCTTTAGTTATTTAGATACTAATTACTATAATCCTTTTGTTATTTTAAAAATAGCTTAGCATATCTTAACGACACGATACGATACACGATCCACCGATACACGATACATTTTACGATTCAACCACTATGATTTGTGTATCTTGGCTAATGCTTCTAAAACTTGGTTCAAGTCACTTTTCTTCTTTCTCATGGATCTAATAATCTAATTTGTTCTTGTGATTGCTTTTCATGTAGAATAAAATTGGTGCTGATATAATAATGGCCCTTGATGATGTTGTGAGAACTACTATTACTGGTCCAAGAATTGAGGAAGCCATGTACCGAACTCTACGTTGGATGGACAGGTGCATAGCTGGTATGTTCGCAATTTTTTTTCTTTATCTTTTGTATTTTCTAGTTAAAGGATTAATGGTTCATGTTCTTATAAAGCTATTTGTTTAACCCAACTTGCTAAAAAGTTGTTGATTGTTGAAGTTTAGCTCACAAGAGACCTGATGTGCAGAACTTGTTCGGCATTGTCCAAGGAGGATTAGATCCAGTACTTCGGTGAGTGATTAACAGTCACCTTAAAAGGCTAAAATATAACAATATGCCTTAACTAGATTCTCAGGCCGTTCTTCATGGTAAAAGAGGGGAAAGAAAGAGGTTTGAGCCAATCAAAATAAGGTGTGAAGAACTCGAACATTCCATAGCTTTAGGGCAGTCTTTGACCATATCTCTATCCTTTAAATAATCTGTTTTAGCAAGTATCAGGATTCCAGCCAAAGCGATGTCTTGTGCCCTCCCCTCTCCTTACTAAAATATATTATAGCCTTGGGATCTTATTTCTCTACATCATAGCTTAGAATCTTATTTCTATTTGTTATTATTTTTGTAGAGATATTTGTGTGAGGGGCTTGGTCGAGCGAAATCTTCCTGGGTATATTTCCTTTTTAGGAGATCTATTTTTCTCTATAAATGTTGTGCATTCATCTTTCAAATGTTACGTAGTTCAGCTTTTATTTATTTATTGAAGTTGCTAGCTGTTTTTCCACTTTTGTCACAGATATGCAATTGGCGGTCTTGCTGGCGGTGAAGATAAAGACTCCTTTTGGCGTGTTGTTGCCCAGTGTACTGCTGCATTACCAGAAGATAAACCTCGTTATGTGATGGTATACTCAATAGCTAAGAAGTTTTTTGGTAGGAGTCCAATGTGAACAGTTTAATAACATCATAGATGCGACAAACTTTTGTATTACAGACCTTTTTGGCCCCTTTATTTTTTATAATGAGAAAAGATGAGGATGTGTAATTGCAATCAGACCTTTCATGAAGTTGGAGTAAAACACCAATGCTGTCAAACGTCAGCTAATAATGCAATTGTTTCAGGATTGCTGGATATAAATGACACGTATTATTTTCAATGTTATTGGTTCCATTTCTCCAGGGTGTTGGTTATCCACTTGACATTGTAGTTTGTAGTGCGCTAGGTGCTGACATGTATGATTGTGTGTATCCAACACGAACTGGTCGCTTTGGCACAGCGCTGGTACCAGAGGTACTGTATGTTACAACTATTTTTTTAACACATTTTGTCGAAGCTTTGTAATGCAACAACTATCTTAGTCTCTTTTCCTTCTAAATAAGTAGAGATTGACTTCCATTTGGGGTAACACTAGTAGACTGTCTGTTACTAGTTACTACCATGCTTGCAATTGCGCTTTTTTGTTTGTTTGATGAATTGATGATGAGAAATAACAAAGATATCAGAAGTGACGTCGAATTATTTAAAACTGAGAAGATCACAGAAATTGCTTGCGAACCAAATTATTGTTTCCCAAATAATGTCTAAAAAACACCTATGTAATGTAGAGTTCTGTTCTTTTTCTTATTTTATTTTATTTTATGTTATTATAAATAAAAAGATTTGCAATTGTCTGGTTGAAGGCCAAGGCAGTATCAACTCAATTAAAGATTATTTTTATCTTTTATCCAGGGGGTTTTGAAACTCAAACAAAGTGCAATGGCAAATGATGAGCGGCCAATTGATTCCACGTGCTCTTGTATGGTATGATTCAAGTCACAAAGAAGGTCAATTTATGCTATTTTGTATTGTTTAAAGGAGTCTATTTGTTTCGGCCAAGTGCACATGACAGTTTTACCCACTAATATGGCAGGTCTGTAAGAACTATTCACGGGCTTACATACATTCCCTTATCACCAGGGATGCCATGGGTTCTCAACTCCTTTCTTACCATAACTTGTCATACATGATGAGGGTAAATACAGTTTATCCTTCCATAGATGCAGCTTTTAATGTTTGCAGTCTTGTATTTAATTGTTGTTATATCTTCCACTTCCCTTATTTTCCAGCTAAGCAAGGGCCTCCATATGTCCATCATTGAGGGAAAATTTCCGGAGTAAGAAGTGTTCTTCTTATTATCTTCTTTTATTGTTAATACTTTGGTTTACAAACATTAATGAATTTCATTTATTTGTCTAGGTATGTGTGTGGATTTCTGAGGACACAGGTTTGTTTGAGTCTCTTGATTGTTTATGTAATATCAAGATTCCTTACATTGCGGTTGCGCATTGCAAAGAATTGTTCGGCGTAGCAAGATGCAATTATATGACCTTCCCTGTTAATAGTAGGAATGCTGCATAGCCAAATTGTTCGGCGTAGCAAGATGCAATTATAATGACCTTCCCTGTTAATATTAGGAACACCATTAATCCATTATTTAATGATGCTTATGTTGTTATGACATATGTGAAGTTCAAGAGTTTGTTTACTTTGTCAAAGCTGTTTATTCTATAATTAGAATTTTCAGTTTGTTTACTTTGGTTTAAAAAAAAAAACTGATTAATGCAATCCTAGTCAAAGCTGAGGTGTAATATTAACTTGTGGAACCTGTCAAAAACTCATTCCATGTTGGCTTTGATTAACACTTGGTATAATAATTACACCTCAGCTTTGACTAGGATTGCATTAATCGGTTTTATTTTTTTTAAACCAAAGTAAACAAACTGAAAATATGTTAGGACTGGAGTTGGGATGTCGTAATATTATGGACCAAAAAAAAAGAACTGGATGGCATTCCTGGAACCAATCATGTAATGGCTTGAGCAACAGTTTCATGGAGGACTCTTTTCGAAGAAATTCAAAAATTAAGCTTAAAATTGAACCAAGAAGGCACCAATGTAATTTGACTAAAAAATAAATCTAATCATAACTGAAACCAGTATTGACTGTAAAATAGCAGTGCTGTGGAATTTTAATGGTATTGATGATTGCAGTTTCCGAAGGGAGATGTGCCACAGTGGGTCTGCAATGCAATGGAGGTCGCTGGGATTGACATCTCTTCATGTTGCAGCCCTAACCTTGAGTAACTCATGAATATTTAAAACAGATTTAGGTTCTTACTAGTGATTATTAGATTGAAATTTAGAGAGGGCATGGATGTGTTTTTCATTAATATATGCTGCCTGTCTTTTCCGGCATGGGAGGATTTTTGAGTTCATTCTTTTTGCAACTCTTTTGTAACATGAAACCTGTGCTAACAGATTAATTTAAGTGTATTAGTCAGCATGGAAATGCAAATTTTGTTTAGTCACTAAAATTTGCTCTGATATGCTTTCAAGTTAATTTCTCTCCTATTGGATGTATTTGCTTCTGTTCTAATTTGCTTTACTATTTCGGGTCCAGATTAAATTAACATGCTTGTCAAGCTTAGATTTTCTCAATATTTGTTCTTGTTTAATTCAGATAACTTGATGGTATCTAGAATGTTTCAGTATTTTTTTACAAACAGTTGACAATACTTCTCCACGAGAAAGATTCTTGTCCCCTAACTACAAATGGTCATACTAACAAAAGTAAGTTTAGCAAGGCCGGAGTCTAAGTTTATAGACACAATCGTTGCTTGTTTTAAAAAGAGCACCAAGTTTTCTTAAACTATTGAACTGTTATTATTTTAGGGTGTTTCTATTGTGTACTCAACTTTAATGATATATCTAACTGTTATATTACATTCAATTTTCATAATGTATATTTCTAAAAATATTATCTAAATCTTAAAAAATATAGATGTATTTCTAAATGTTTTGACAGGTGCATTAAATTTTGAGCCAATTTAAAATTTTTAAGTCTTTTATTATTAAATAAAAAATAGTAATTTTTTGATGACCCTATGTTTAATACACAATCTAGATAATTTCAATACATTTACAATTTACTTTATGTTGAATATAATTCCTTAAAAAAATATATGCAACTCGTGGCTATTAGGCACTGAAAGCAGGAATTTGCAACGATTGTTCTCGTTGCTGGGCAAGCATATGGGCACAGATCTATGTACTGTTCTGAGCCGAGCTATGCATTAACCGGGTACCGGTATGACTTGAGCCACCTTTGAAGAAATTAGATAATACCATAAGTTATTCATATCATGCCCTTCCTAACCGGGTACTGTTTAAATATACACTACAATTTTCTTTATTTTATTCATTCAAATGCCCATTAGGCCATTAGGATAAACAGTGAAACACTACTGATCCTTTTCAGGGCTTGCAGATTTGCTAGAACCATTGAGACGGCCATTGAACTCAGAACCATAAACATGCCCCATTTTGGCTCTTTTAGCATCCAAGTACCTTTTGTTTTCCTTTGTTATTGGGGTCAACAAAGGAACCCTTTCAGCTACACTCAAGCCGTAGCCCTTGAGCCCAACATATTTGGCAGGATTATTAGTCATCAGCTTCATTGTTCGCACACCTAAATCTCTTAATATCTACAACAAAAGGTTCTTGTCAGATACCTTTAGCTTAAGAATAATGTTCCATTATACCCGAAAGTTGGCCTTTACAATTTTTGGACTAAGACCCACATTAACGAAAAAACATTAGAATATGATGAAGTTAATTGATGACAATTTTACCCATATCTCTGTTGATAGCATTTTTTTTATTCCTGAGCCGAAACTAATTAATCAAGCCAAGCAGATTCATGGTCTCAGAGTCAGGATATCATTAACTATAGTCACAAGTGATTTAATTCGATTAACACAAAATTTGTTGACAATTTGGTAGTTTTTACTTGACATGGCAACTAATTACTGTTGGGGTTTAATTTGCAGAAGGAACCAAAAACATCTGTGTTGTTGCAAATATGACAGAAATAGTGTTGTTTTACCAACCAATACCAACCTGAGCACCAATACCATATTCTCTAGAATCAACTGGCAACCCTAACTCCTCATTGGCCTCTACAGTGTCGAGCCCCGCATCTTGTAAGTTGTATGCACGAAGCTTGTGGCCCAGCCCAATGCCCCTCCCCTCATGTCCACGCAAATAAACCAAAACACCTCTACCAGCCTTCTCTATCGTCTCCATTGCCAAAGCTAGCTGGTTGCCACAGTCACACCTGGCTGATCCAAATATATCCCCAGTCAGACACTCAGAATGGACTCTGACTAGTACATCCTGACCATCTCCTATATCTCCCTATCAAAATGAGAAAAACAAATTGCCATTATTATATATTTACATTTTTGGTCTATCTTTAGTCAAGGTACTTTTGGCCAGCTATATGTTCAGCTTCCTTGCTTGCCACAGTATGGTTTACCTTGACCATAGCAATATGCTCCATCCCATCAAGAAGGGAACGATAGCAATAAGCCTGGACAGATCCCCATCTAAGTGGTAAAGATGCCACTGAAGTATGCTCCACCAACTTGTCTCTTTTCCTCCTAAATCTGCATATGGACCAAGTCCCTCAATCAGACAAATACACATTTACATGATTGCATTACAGTGCTCTTACTGCTGTGACAGTAAAAGATTCATAATGGTACGCAAACATGATATAAAAGTTCCAATGAACTAACAAGAAAGAAAATTGGTAGTTGCCATAGCCAGTATTGGCAACTATTTCAGTGCCAACAGGCATGTAATAAAGAATATATATATATACATATAAAAGAACCAATCAATACTGCTTGGCTTGGATCATTACATACTTGTACTAGCTTTTAATGTTATGGTAGAACTTATTAAAATTAGATTTGGATCCCATCGTATTATTTCAAAGTGCAAACCTTATCAAATCAGCAATAGAGATTATCTTAAGGTTCTCCCTCTTAGCAAATTCTCTCAGCTTTGGTAACCGTGCCATAGATCCATCATCATCATCTACTATTTCACACAGCACAGCAACAGGTGGCAACCCTGCCAGCAGGGCTAGGTCAACTGATGCCTCTGTGTGACCTGCTCTTTTTAGAACACCACCTTCTCTGTACTTAAGTGGAAAAATATGACCAGGCCGGTTGAAGTCTTGTGGCCTCGAGTTAGGGGATGCTAAGGCTAGAATAGTCTTTGCTCGATCTTTTGCAGAGACGCCAGTTGTGGTCCCCTCTTTAGCATCCTAAAAATAAATATAAGGAAGAAACAGAAACAGGAGTTGCATATAAGAACTTCAGGGAAAAACAAAAGCTATGTGCGATATTCATCAGCATACAAAAAGTATAAGCAAATAAAAAAACCAACACAACAGATTGCGTGCTGATAAGGATTATATCACTACCACCAAGTATCAACAGCTAGATATAGGTACTACAAAGTACTTGCATGGCTGGTATAATAGACAAATAGTCAAATACAGTACTGCGGCACTTGGATTAGAAATCCTAGCAACTGAAGCGAACCTCTAACTGCAACAACTCAATTTCTAATATACAGCAAAATTTTCTGAGCAGTATACCACTGACACTGTGAAAGCAGTGCAAAGCTTTTCCTCATTTTCCTTTGCAGTCACCATTTGTGGTAATTGCAACCTCTCGAGATCTTCTTCTTTCATGCTGACACAAACAATACCTGTACCATGCCTCACTATAAAAGCCATAGCTTCTGGTGTAACCAGAGAAGCCGCCATTATAAGATCTCCTTCATTTTCTCTATCTTCGTCATCAACAACTATCACATACTGCAGAAAGGAGATAAAGAACAACTATTATGTTATATAAGAAAAGTATTGACTAAAATATTTCAAATTATGTCCATTTGGCATATTGGTTATTAGCAATAATTCATACAGCAGCAAGATTATAAACTTATCAAACAAAAAGGATAGCCAATTTGCTCTCACAGTGGAACTTTTAATGAAAAACAAGAATATGGATCACAGCTGGTCTCAATAAGGGGATATCTTGATTGAATATAATGATCTTTGCTTTTGCAACTTAATAGTGACCCAGACTTTTACAGACCAAAATACTGCTTCAAAAGAAAATACAACAAACCTTGCCTTGTTGAATATCATCGATAGCATCTGCAATAGAAGAGAAACCTTCAGTAGGACAGTCCAAATCATGCTCGTTGTCGCCTCCCGAAAAGCTATCAGGGATAGGGGCCATGTCAGCAGCCATTGTGCCTAGTACCATAGCATCTGCTTGGGGAGTGTTGTTTTCATCAGTTGCAAACTTACCGTTGTATGCTTTTAATGAGAAAGAGAGATTGCCTATGTTGCCCTTTGTTGGAAATGAAGCAATGGGAGGTCGTGCGAGTTCCTTGGCAAGAAGTCCAGTTCTAGCACAGGAATAAGAAAGAGTAAGAGAATGGAGCTCAGAGAGATCAGTTGCCAGTATGAAAAATGAACATAATTGTTGGCTCGATAGAAGTAGCACAAGAGTGCCAAGTTGTACTATCTGAACTTAACAGAAGTTGCATTAGTGGGGTTTTTTATTTTTTTCCTTTCTGGTAAGGCTTTTTGCCCAAGGCTATAATTTTAAAGTTTACTGAGCCTTGAATAATAAGTCACAAAAGCTGATTAGCCAGAGAAAAGATATCAAATTAGAAATTATTTAATATGATGTATCAGGCAAAGCATATTTTTCTAGCACTAAAATGACACCAATCAAGCATGTGACTAGCATTCTGAGATCGAACTAGAATCTCAACAAGACAACTTAAGTTATGAAGGAAGTTGAACAACACTATAGTTCCTCTATTTTCCAAAAGAGAGCCGAATTTTAAAACAAGTTGAAACCAATGAGGAATCGGCATAGTATGATAGCTTACCCAAGGAATTGAACCCGAACAGTACTAGAAGACGCAGACGAAAGAAACGCCATGTTAACCGCCATTCAAGTTATTCCTCAGCGTTTTGCCTCACTTCAAAAGCTCCGAATTCAACACGTTATTACAGACAAAAGAAACCAATCGCTGAATGGCATTTCCCTGCTACGCAGGGAAATGGAAGAGAGGAGAGGTGAAGGAGATGTTGGTATTGAGGTACCGAAAGCGCCAGCGTCACGTAGCAAGATCGAACGAAGGCAAGAAGGTTCAGAAAAGCGAATTGGATTAGACCAGCAGAAGTAACTGTGGGCTTCCGCCTAATCGAGTGAAATGGATTCTTTCGCCTCTATCCATTGGGGTTTCACGTGGTGGATATTCCGCGCGAAAACCAACCCTCTGCCAAAATGGTATTCATCTTGGTTGAAGTAATTCAACTGTTCACATGCATCCGAACCGTGTGTTTAACTTTGAATTTGTGCGCACAAATTTCAAAATACAACGAACAGTCCGAGTGCATGTGAAGTCCGGAAGTAGTTCTTCTGTCGCGCAACAGAAATGAACGATTCAAATTTTCTACACTATAAGCTACGAACGATACAAATTTAATTCAAGGAGTGATATCTCTCTCTTATTGGTGCCCAAGAGAATAGGAAATATTTTTATTCCTTTCTTTGATTGGTGCACATGAAAAGAAATAGAAATTAAATCCATTCTCTGATAGGTGCACAAGTGCATCTGATTTTTTATGGAGCACTTGACGCATGAAGGCATGAACAAGAGAACAAAGGGGAGTTGGAAAAAATTGGTTTTATCTTTAAAACTCTTGTCTCGAATTGTGGTAATGAATTTGACACTTGTTGCTTGTGTTTTCTGTACTATGCTCGGCTAAACTCATTTTTCTTAGAATTATGCATGTAACAAGTTATTATGTCGTTGGTTTAGTCTAATTGATATTGCTACTATATTTGATTTTTATCTATCTTGTGATTTAAACTGCTTAATTATTTGTATGGTGCGGGTTGATTGTATTGCAAACATCTTTAACGAATGGCCACGTTAGATTGGTAACTCAAGGATAACTCGAGCACACAAATAGTTTTATTATTAAATCTTGAATTAGAGATTGAATGATAATAATTTCAGACCCAACAACGCAAGGTAGCATACGAATAGGTGAAGTACCGAAAGGAGAAACTCGTTTCTATGGGAGACCAAAACTCGCTTAATTAGTTTATCGAATGATCAAAAGAAGAAAATAAACTACTTACTAGGCCAGTCATAAAACCCAAAGGATCTAATTTAGGAGAATATATCACGAAAGCGGATATTCAAATAGATTAGATACGATATAAAGTCACAAAAGTGAATAAATACTATTGTAGAACTAGAAACCAACAAAAATATAATAAAAATACAATATTAGTTAAATAAAGACCAATGACCTTTAATAACTTGAGAATACCAAAGTATTTGAATTACCACTTTTTTTTAGTGTTTTAGTTGAAATTAATTTTAGAATTTAGTTAATTAAAACTTCCAACCTAAATTTGATCGCTTAGCTAAGTAAGAAATAAATTTGGCACTTAGATCCTGTTCCTTGTGAATTCTACACCCAATCTGTACTAGACGATAGGTTGTGCACTTGTCATTCATTTAGCGTGATTTTTGGATACTTTATTAGCACTCGTGAAAACACGTCAATCTCACAATTGAATCACAAAATGAAGATCATGACATTTGATGAATGATAAACTAAAATGTACATTTAATATATTTTTATCTCACTTACAATAATAAAGAGAAATAGGGAGGTAAAATTTGAGAGTTCTCCACATGCACATATTTAATTTAACTGACGACAGACAGATGCCATGCAAACAAATCTGATAATGCAAGAACTTCAAATGGACATCTACAATTCCAGATCTGCCAAGACAACTTGCTGTTCTTGTTAATATGAGCTGACATATCAAAGTTAAGCAATTTCGATTGATAGCAAAATCATCTTAGCCCCACAAACAGGACCACCCTAAAAGATCAAACATAGATCTCAGCCGTTTAATTTCATCAGACAGTCTTGAATGATCCTCACATAAGTATATATACACACCCCCTAATGTACCTTGGCCACAAGAAGCAACTGCCTGAATTCAAAACAATAAAAATAAATAATTATAAACGATTTAAATTTTCTAATTGAATAGTTTATATGTTTCTCATTTTCTAACTACATGTTATCTGTCTCTGGATCTAATGGCCAGAATATGCCTTCTTTGAGCAATAAAAAAGAAAAACTTGACCAACTCCTCCTTGAGCATGAAAAGAACTGAGGCAGAAAAAACACTTTGCACTATTTTGGTTCCCATTCCTTTGTAAAACACGTGCAATCCTTCATATCGTATCATCTTCATTATTGCATCAATTGTTCCTGGGAAATAAAAATAAATAGTCATGTTATGTTAGTATAAATGATAACAGAATGCTCATTGGCATGTAAAAAATATTTCCAATTTCCCACCATAGAGAACCTTTCTATCCAAAAGAGCAAAAAGAAAATCCATACAGAAACTTAAATTGAAGTGCTGCACAACAAAAATTTCAGCAACTCGGTCCATGTACTAGTTTAGGCTAGCAAAAGTGAAATGCTAGGAAATAAAATGTGGAGAGAGAATAACCTTATACATTAAATCTAACCTTACACTTCCATAAAAAGTTACCAGAAATCTAGCATGATTACAATGACAATTACGAAGATATAAAATTATGTGACAGATAGAATCATAGAAAGACAGAAATGAAACGAGATCTCTTGATCTGAATTAAACGGGACAATCAAGTCCTTACTATCGTCCATTTTATTCGGGTTTAACGAAATTAGTACTAAAAATCAACCATTTCTATTTGAATTCAATGAAACATAAAACATAAGTTATTTTCTTATTTTTCTAAATTCAGTTTAGAAAAGCATTCTTCTCTGGTGAGCTTAATAAAAGGATGAGTGAAAGTGACAACTGCCAGTGACTTTGCAGTACTCTCTGTTTTGGATTGGAAATTTCTCTCCTTCTATTTTAAGTGTCTGGGTGAGGGGAGGTTTTGCCAGTGGTTATGAGATTTCACCCAAAACCAAGAATCCTGATTAAGAAGATAAAGAAATATAGAAAGGTACCAGTATATCTGGACATAACATCTCTTCCGATTTCTTGCTTTGCTTGCAAGCGAGACTGCATTGTTCGGTTTAATCAAGAAAAAAGTCAAATGGGGAGGCCCACAACCAAAAACAGAGTAGATCACATGTACCTTGACGACTAACAATGGGTAGGTTGCAACTGTTGCTGACAATTTTGCCAATGCCACTAGCAAGAATACCTGCATGATCACAAAAGCACGATTACCTCTAGAAAATTGGGAGGACAATGAAATAATTTCTCATCCCGGCCCCCCCCCCACACATCTTTTCCCAAGTAGCAGTTAATGGTACTTAGTATGCATGATTACAACCTCACCAGATACTACTGCCTTGATACTGATCAGGATTATTTTTGTCATAAACTCAGGGGTAAGGCTTAAATTCCGGTTCCTTCAAACAGCACCACACACACAACAATACATTTTGAGGCAATCAATGATTTGTAAATACGCTAGTCTTCTTTGAAAATTAATCTTTTCAGGTAAAAGAAGTAAAATCCTGATTGAAAGGAAGGTATCAGTGCCAATGAAACCTGATTACCGGACCCCTTCAATAAGGTTTTCTTTCCACTACCTATCCGGACAAGGGTACAAGCAAGTTTTCTGTCTTATAAGCGTGCATGTACGACCTATACTGTGCATGGTACCGAATTGCTGAACATAAAAGTATGCAGACTTTTATTAATTTACACTTAGCTATGTAATCAGTTTGTTTTAATGGTGAGATTGATTTGCACAACATTTGAAATGATAATGTTTGATTAGTAACAGTGATACTTGCTATTAAATGATGAGATGGGCAAATGAACCAACTTTTTCTTATATTTGTGTTATTAACTTATTATACATGCTGCAATTTTCTGGCAAATGAACCAAACTAATAATTTAATTCAATAATCACCCTTAAAAACCTGTTGATAAATAGTATTAACGGGACGGGTATTTGGGTAACACACAAATCAGATCTTAACATGTACCAGAAAGCCAATTCTAACAGAAAGTAGAGCACAGCTAAAGCAAATTTCTGATGGTATATATATACAAAACCACCTCTACACAATCCACATCTTGCTCAATAACAGCCTAGGGTAAACCCTCCGAACTTAATCTGATAGCAATCAGAGCTCATGAAATGCTGCTGGTCCTTCACAAGTAAAGAATAAGTACCTCCCAGGCAGATAGTTTCTTATCATTGGGCTGGTTCTTGATAGAAGAGCGCTTTGACTGGAGATGTTTCACTGATGTTTCATAAACCATAAATTGTATTGATGGATTGCATACCTTCAGAAACCAATGATGTATAAGAATTTGTACAGTTAGCTTGGGAAAGTTCCAATCAACAAACCAACTAATGTAAAGTTGTAAACCAAATTAAAAACATGAGTTACCATGACAAGTGTTGGAATGATCCCTTTCCAAAATCCTCTTATGCCAGCTTCATTGTAAACCTCACTTGCCTGAGGATCATGACACACAATGAGAAACTACATGGGTCCTTTGTTCTCTTTTCATTTTATTGTTTGTTTGAGAAAATAAAAGGGGCACTAACAGCAAGAGAAGTTCCATAAGGACGAGGTTTTTGGGAGGCAAGCTCGGCTAGCTTGGCCTTCATCTCTGATTCTGACATATTGGAAGTAGATATTTCTCTCTTAGCATTCTCCATTCTTGCTTCCATAATCTTTTTTTCTGCTTGAGTGTGTGTCTGTTGAGAAAAAAAAATATCTCATCAATTCAAGCTAGCAAATTTCTACAGCATTCACAAACACGGCACAATTATGTTGGATCTAATACCTAATGTAACTATAGATGCAATATATTGCAGCATAGAGTATTCTGTTGGTATGCATGAATTGAATAGTAAGATAGAATGATATCACAGAGTTTTTAACCATTTATGCAGTTGGTACCTGATAATTGCTGGTTGGCGACTCGGGTTGTTATATTATCAGGTCCCTTAACAATGTACATGAAGTTACTTGAGACATTTCCAAAGGTTGGTATGCAAGAATCTAAAATTGGCTGGATGACATCTTACTGACGACATGCTAAGCAAGTAGAGAAGAAATTTTCTTGGTTCAAAATTGGACTATAAGGTAAAAGAACTCCTATTTGACTGATGAAAGTATGCAACATATATATTAGAGTACCTGCATGCGTGTCACAAGCACCCAAATGGGATTAGTGAAAAGCACATTCAGTGACCTGCAAAAAAACTTGAGAAGTGCTAGTCAGATGCAAAAGAAAAGAATCTGACATTGCAATGATGATAGTTCACTCCATGGGTGGTGGATATTAATTGATTCACATAACAATAATCTCAATGAAAACGAAGATTCAAAGACACCGACATGGAATAAAGATACTTGAGCAGAAACGATGACCAATATCCCTTCATGT
Source organism: Eleocharis quinqueflora (assembly GCA_964058865.1). Taxonomy (NCBI): domain Eukaryota; kingdom Viridiplantae; phylum Streptophyta; class Magnoliopsida; order Poales; family Cyperaceae; genus Eleocharis; species Eleocharis quinqueflora. The sequence continues at coordinate 51,982 of CAXKVX010002487.1, forward strand.
TTTCTTGCGTGAACACAATCATATAAAAAGGGCAGCCTGGTGCACATAGCTACCACTTGCGCGGGGTCCGGGGAAGGGTCGGACCACTTTGGGATCACTGTACGCAGCCTTTCCCTGCATTTCTACAAGAGGCTGTTTCCACGACTTGAACCCATGACCTCCTGGTCACAAGGCGTCAGCTTTACAGCTGCGCCAAGGCTCCCCTTCGTGAACACAATCATATAAACCAGTAATTGCTAATAAGTATGAAGTTTGAAGTAAAAGAATGGTCCTATGCTGGTAAAGGCACAGTTCAACCGATATTAGGGTGCAGACACAATGATAATGTGAGTACGCTAACAAGTGAGAAAAGAAAAAAGAAGAGGGAAAACAGGGTTTTACCCGGCCATTGCAGCAACAACAAGCCAAGAAAACATCCCAACAGTACCATCTCCACGGCCTTCAATTTTGCAGGCAATTGCCCTGGCCTCAGCCTTGTTCTTGAATAATTGGTAAAAGTAATAATACACACCCTAAAATTAACATCAAGCCATACATCAATAACTAGCAGCTCAAGGATACCACCCAATTGCTATATAATATATATTATCAATAATAATAATAATAATAATAATCAGAAACAAGAAATAAAAATATGAACTATCAAGTGCAAACCTGTGAAGAAGCAGTACCAAAAAGAGAGGGCTTAAGGCCACTGTAAAGCCCACCCAATCCTTCAGCTTGAAAAAGCTGCATGAATTTCACACGATCTTATACAATAAAGAACTAAACCAGAAATTCACCAATATGGATGCATGTGATGCGGGTTGGTGTAAGTGAAAAAAAAAAATGAAAAGAAAAGAGACCTGTACAAGTTGGACCAAGGTACTGCCACTAGTGCTTCTATTTTGAGAAGAGGATTGGTCTGATGTACTCTTAGTCTTGGCAGTCCTCTCAGTCTGTTGCCGAGTGTTAACCTACATGCCCAATTTAATTTCTTATCATCTAATTAATGGAAGCAACTAGCAATTTCATTTATTGTCATCTACAAAATGCTATAACCAGTTGCAGAAAGTAAAATATTACAGTCTGAAGAGGATAGGTGATGATTTGAGCGATGATGCCTCCTCCTGCTCCCGCTAATCCATTGAGCACTGCTGCATTTGACATCTTACTTTTCTTGTTTCTCCCCCAGGCCTCTAATGCACGACTTCGCCACTCCCCTCGAAATAGAAGTCTACCCTACCTAGTGCCTAAGGGTTGCTCCAGACACAAGAAAAGTAACGGAAGAGAAGGTAACGAAGGAAGAAAGGTAAGGAACTGAAGAGAAGTAATAAAAGTTGTGACCTTTCTTTTCTTCCTTCCTACCTTCCGTTATAAATTTTTGCTACTATTATTTTTTTACCTTCTCTTTCCTCCACTCCCCTCCGAATTAAGCCATCTAAATAGATTCTCTGTTTATTTCAGTGAGGTATTTCAGAAAATATTAATTCACCTAAATAGCGATGAGTAGAATAAAAAGAGAAGCGAACCAGTCTCCGAATGGTGTTTGCCTGATTCGACCACTCTGACTGTCCATATCCGATGGTTTGTGGAGTGATTTATAGGGGACCATATAGTTTGAACGGTCAGATTTAGGCGAGTAAGGGCATGTGCGTATTTTTGGCGAACAACAGAGTTCGTGCCAGCGAAGCAGGGATTATAAAAGGAAAATGTTTCGCCGATCTCAAATTCGATCTCATTGTCGATCTTCACTGAACGCATCCAGTTGAATTCTGATGAAAATTTGTTTTACTTATGATATATGTTATTTTCGTTATTATGCATGTTGTTTTTGTTATTGTGCATCTAATAACATGCATAATAGTCAAAATACTTATGATTTATATGTTAAGTTCATTATGTTTTTTTGTTCTACTTATGATTTATTATGTTTTCGTTATTAACTTAATATGCATGATGTTGTCGTTATTATACATTGTTAGTTTGTAATAATCTAGAAGTTAATAGTACGATAAATTATCATAAAATTTATTCATGAATTGAGTGATTAATAAACTGTCATTTTGTTACCTTTAGTATTATTGAATTTATGAATCATTCATTTATCTGACTTGAGTCAATAACTGGAATTGTGAAACTTCATAATATAGATGATATATATTCTTAAAAGTCTCTAACCAAGGTAATTAGCAGGAACACTAACGTACCGTTACAAGGTTAGAATGTGGATTAAAAGATGGTTAAGTTTTACAAACCATAGACATGAGATGTCGTTTTAATCACACGAATACATGTTAGAGGAACATGGTATTTGACAGACCTCGAATGAAACATTAAATGGAATTGTGTACGTGTCATTAAAGTTTTCATTCAGTGTTAAGTTCTAAAGTATGAGGTATTCATCTTTCCTACTAAGAGATGTGTATGTGTGATTGTTATCTAACGCTGTCGGTAAAGCGCAGTCATAACGGTAGCTTTTCGGTATACATAGTTGAGGCAGTGATGATTTACTAAAAGTACTATTGTCCCTCGTATCTTGATACGAGTTACAGTATCACTGGGCCCCTTGATAGAGTAAGATTATCTGCATGCGGTATAATTACAAGAGTAATTATATTTGATAAGTCTGTTCAAGATCGAGATAAGATTAAGTTTGCAAGGATGACACACACCTGCCTTGAAACTAATCTGATACTGTGAGACGAAAGAATTAACACGACTAAAATGTTTAATGGATTGTGATATTGCATAAGTACAACATCGTCTGTATAATTGGATGGTCATAGTGCAGATGTTGGATGTCTCCTATGATTATAGAAATTAAAATGATTTTAATTCTATTTACCAACATAACACAGATCCTATTGGGTCACACCGCATAGAAGCTAATCAGAGAATCTTAATGATTAATTATAAATAGGTTATAATTAATATTAAGATCATTATAATTAATTATATGTGATATGATTAAATTATATACGTCATATAAAATGACAAGCAAAAACAACGGTTGAATTTATAAACGTATACGATACGTTGTATAAAATCATACCGCAACCAAACAAATACCAAATCCTGAGAAATATAATTGTTGAGAACAATTATATGTTTATGAATATTTATATATATTTGATTTAGATTTTAAATATTGATTATGGTTTTGAATTTGGAATGAAAGTCATTTATAAAATAAAACCTTAATTAAAAATAATTAAAATCTTAATTAAAAATAAATAAAAAATATCCAAGGAGGACGGTAATGGACCTCCTTGCATATTTCACAATTTTGCAAAAAGGACCCTTGCAGACCTCATAGGGGTGTTTTTTGTAATTTTTATTTTTCCAAGGGTTTATTTGTAAAATTATAACCTCCTCATTTTTGCTATAAATAGAGGTGTAGGGGGAGAGAGAAAGAAGCACCAAAATCGACTCGTATCTGTTAATTTGGAATCGTATCGATAAATATACTTTATCTCTTTCTCGTATACGGCTATTTACGGGATTCGAAAAATAGTATTTTTGTGAAAGAGCGGTATTCCTCATTTGGATAACTGCGGGTCACGAAGATATTTTATTTAGTCCGTATATCGGTGAATAATATTTTTGCGGGATATCGCGACTTTCGGTATTTCTAGCAAAAGAAGTAAGCCGCTCTCTGGTCGTCCTGGTGGACATCTGGTAGAGGTATCAGACGTCTGATACTTCGAGGAGAAGAACGTATGTGATTCGGCCTTTCGAGTCTTCTGCGGTCTAATTCGAATTTGGATCAAGGAATTAATGTTATATTAATCTATTTAATTTTTAAGTAGATTAAAGTTTTAGAATTCAGTTAAGGAGTAGATCTGTTTAGGGATTAAGTAGGGTTTTGATGTTAGGGATAAACGGGAGGTGGACACCCTCTGTGGTTTATCCGACATACCCCGCTTAATCCTCGGCTTAAGTCAGACGTAAAATTTTTGTTTTACGGTCTTTCCGCTGCTTAGGCCAATTGACGGGTTTTGAACTGTTCGTAACCCAACATACATGTTATATGTATAATTTTGCATGTTAATTACTTGCATAATAATAGAAACAACATGCATAATAACAAAAACAACATTAATAATAATTAGAACAATTTTTAAAATAAATGCAACTGGATTCGTCCAGTTAGCATCAATGAGCGCAACGATCCGCGTCGATGAGCGTAACGACATTCGTTTTCAATGGAGCGTCCGGTCAATTATATGCATAATAACAAAAACAACATGCATAATACAAAAAATAATATGCACTATAACAAAAACAACATGCAAACTGAACTCAATTGGACTTGTCCTGTTAGGATCGATGGAGGGATCGATATATCAGCTCTCTTATCAAAATTCACGTCCTATCCGATGAAGTACTCATCCAATAGTCCACGTAACCTCGAGATTCATGCGTACAAATTTCGAAGTTGTGTGGATCATTGGATGAATACTTCACCTTGTGAATATCCCACCGAAAACGGGAATCGTATCCTCTGCGGATTTTTTTCTCTGCAGAGAGCGGAGTTTTATCTGAGTCATCAGATTAAAGATCAACGCTCGACCGCCAACAACATGATTCGGAGGGAATTTTATACTATTAATAGGGATCGTTGATCTTCAATCCAACGATTGTGTTAAAACTTCTCTTTGCGAAACTTTTTGTTTCGTAGAGGATTTCATTTCACCGGAAACATATTCAGATTATCAAGCTATGTTCGACTCTTGAGTCACACCATCTCCATGACTCCAAATCTGCTACTCGTATTTGAGACGAGCAGCGATAATCAAGAGATCAGTCATATCTAATTTTAAGAGATGATGGAAGAACAAATAGAAAGAGAATAGAGTACCTTTCATAACTTATCTTGAGAAGGAAAGAGGGAGCGAGGGTTCTGGAGGCGGCGAAGTCGCTGCTGCAGGTAGAGGTGAGAGAGGGAAGAGATCTGTGTGATGAGAGGTGTAGGTCTGTAGGGATGAAGAGAGATTTTAGGAGGTGGGTGAGATGGAGACGAAGAGTGGAAGACGCTGGCGAGATTGTCAAGGGTTAGGAGAAAGAGGCGGCGAGAGAGTGGGATGGAGAAAGAGAGAGAAGAGAGGAAGAGACGAGATCGTTAAGGACGATTTGCTGCGATATTTCGTATAACGATCGTGTCAGAACTAAATACGAGCTTCTACACGTTATTAGCATGATGTAGTGCTACAAATTAAAAATAACTTGATCTGAAGGCTCATATCAATTCCTAAAATTTGGAAAAAAATCTGGATCGTAGCCGGATCAGACATCTTAGATGGTTAGTAATATAGCAGAGATAAGAGAAAGATCTACAACTTTTGTGTTTTGAGTTTCTCCAAATTTGAAAATTTTCAATATCCTTGCGGACTACAAGAATTTGGGTGGTATTCACATCTGCGTAGAATTAAAAGAGAAAGGTCCCTATTTTCTTTCCTATCTTGTCATTTTCTCTTCCACGGATCTGTTTTGAGCTCTCAATTGGCGATTTTGATGTGAAAAAAAAGGAGATCTAGGGTTGCACAAGGTTAAGAGACGATGGTGCTTCGATCAAGAGGATTCTTTGATTTTATTCTCTTATTTCTCTCTCTACCTGTCTCTTGTTCTTATGGCACATTCATCTCTTGTATTTGTAGTAGCCATGAGAGGCTAAAAACCTCTCTAGGACCTTAGGGTACATGAAACTTGCTTCTTAGCATTTCAATTCTTATAAACGGTTACTACTTGGTATTACTTATTTTGTTTTACTTGCTCATATTTAGGGTTTAATGAATTGAATTGAGATCGTTTGTTGAATCTCGAACCAAAATAAGTGCTTGATCGCTATCGTACCCGATAGAAATCTTAGTTGATCAAGCGATTTGTGAGATTGTACCTACTCACGGTATCATTGTGTAACTGCCCGAAATCGAGGCTTAGGAATGACTAACCACGATGTGTATGTCAATTCTAGCATAATTCGTGGTTTGACTAACCCTCGACTTCAGTTTACGCTAGAGTAGGTATTAGCTCAGGAGACTAATCGCTAATACCTACAATTGTTCACCTCAATATATATCATAATGGTTGTTGCACTCGTTGAATTGCTAAAAGAAGTAAGTGATTGGTAGGTCTAAGGATCTAGGTCTTCAATCTTGATAAGACACCAATCTTTCACTGTTTATTTGTGTTTACTTTAGTCGTGACAAAAACAAACTCTCAACCACCAACTCTTTTAATTGCTTAGGATTTTAATTCATTCTACATCATCTTTATGAATGTGAAACAAATACAAATACAAATACAAATATTCTAATTTTTATTATAAATAGACAAAAACTTAGATGCTTCAAAAAATGAGTACACTGGATACTCTAATTCATATGAATCGTTTAATTCATTGAGAATGATGAAAAATTATTCACTTTAACTTTTTGCGTTTTTTAAGAGATCACTTTTCACTAATCTCGATGAATTGAACGTTTAATTCGGATGAATTAGAGTATCTAGTTTATCCATTTTTTGAAATATCCAATTTTTTCTCATATAAATAATATATTTGTAGATAATTATCAAATACGAGTCGAACTGGTAATGAAGCAAATAATTAATATTCACGTTATTTATACCCCTATTGTTATCAAATAGACCATTCATTTTATGATATACAATTTCAGCGGCCGGATCCGATCCGGATCGAAGACATGAATAAATGAATAATATTAATTTTTTCTTTTTCACGATCTACAATGAAGATTTGTTATCAGAGTTTTATGACATAAAATATAGTACAGTATTTCAATTCGTATATTTGTGCTAGACAAATAGAAAATTATGATAAATAGTTAGATATAAATATATGACTGATAGTTCAAGTCTCAAATACAACCACACACAAGAATAATACTAGCGTGTGGACCACTACAAAAAGAATTTACTGTATATTATATTAGAATATATTTGCCATTTTAGTCTTGACTTCAGATTTAAGAATAATTTAAAGCAACTTTCTTTCTTTGAATCGAGCCCGTATGCTAATCTAAAGCAAAATTTGAATGGTAAATTGATCAACGATTTAAAGTTTAAGAAAAACTACTCTATAACAAATTTTGTAATATTAGAGAAATTATTCTATTCATTTGTTACAAGTTAAATATATTTTAACTTGGGATGTAATTAAATCTACCCTCCATCAATTCTCATTTCAATTTGTTCATTTTCATTAAAATTCGAAAGCATAGCCTATTAAATATTCGAGGTATGAAAAAAAAAAATCAACAAACGAGACATTTTGGAATGTTCGATAATAAAAGAAGGCAAATTCTGTTATGGATCAAAATTAACTTGGTTGTACTATTATTGATGCAAAATCAACTTGATTGCACAATTATCGATAACGATCAATGATTGTAATTGATTTGAGTTTAATTTTTTTTGTTCATAGCAGACTCACTCAAAAGAATAGCGATCAAACAAGAATGAGTGAAATTGAACCAAAACAAAAGTGAAATTGGATAGAAACTTATAATAGTCAAACTTCTCTTTTTTTACAAATAGGTCCTTTTGAGTCAATTCTCAATTCTCAATTAAAAAATAAAATAAAACATAGGTCCGACTTAACACTTTTGAAATAATTAATATCGTGCTCGTGCGTTGTAATGGGTTTTATCTAATAAGATTGTCACATTTTGTTCTCAATTATTATGTAGCGTTTCAAACTTTTATGAGAAAAAGACTAAAATGTATGTCCTAGATCCATCTCAATTTTTCATTTTATGTTTATTCTTCTTAAAAGAAAGATTATGATTTCTCATAACCTTTAAATATAAAGGAGGTGATTCAGACTCTTCATATGCTTGAGAATGCCAATGTAAACCTCTCATATGAAAAACTTTGCTTTTGCTGGTCGATCTCTAATGCTGCTGACCATTATGTCAATGTCTACAGAAAGCAAGTCAAAGTATTTCTTATTTAGGTTAAAAAAGTTGATGTTAAAATAAAAATATAAAAAATGGAGATGCAGAATTTGTGTATGATATGGTGTTTGGTCGCAAGTTTACGACTATCGTTGGTAAGAATTGTGTGTCGATCTTAGGGACAAATCGACCTCTAATAGAAGATTTTGATTTGAATTGTTAAAACATCGTGACTAATAACATAATATATAAGAATTTTATTTGAAAAATAGTATTAATTGTTGATATTTCTATTATTTGAAATACTTATTTTAAATGTATTTATTTTTAATATATGTATATGTTATATTGCTAGATTAGATCTGTGGAGACGATATCTAAATACTGCTTGATAATATCGTACGCTTGCTATCAAATTAAGTGAATTTAAAATTTATTACTTGTACAACATAATTCACACATCATGCAAGTGTTACTTGTGTGTCTTTGATCATTGTGTAATTTTTAGAGAAACTTAGATTCTATCTGTTAATTTGTTTAACTTTTGACTGTTTATGGGAATTTTCCTGGTAAGGGAAGATGACTAGTCTATGCGTGGAAAGTCATGCGGGGTCGGCGAGGGAGACGAAACAAAGCGCTCCTCCTGGTTTCCCTCACGCGCTTTGTAGAGGAATCAACCGCTCCTCTCGTCTCTTTGTCTTCCCATCCTCTATCGACCTACTCTCAATCTTACTAGTGCTATTGTCAAATCTAAGTAATCTATCAATCCTGCGATATCTCTCAATCTTAACCTTTTTTTTCTCGGAAGAGAGTTCTTCAGATCGGTCCCTGATTTCAAGAGGGATCCAGGTTCCCGATCGAAATATCAACTTCCTACAATTGATAAGTTGAGAATTAGTATTACTTGTTCAGATCTCGCAGTGATTGAGG
>CAXKVX010002488.1:0-31197 GCA_964058865.1 Eleocharis quinqueflora
TATTGAGCTTGGTTGGATTGTATTACTCGTTACACGCATTTCAGAGAGTTGTGTCGATTAATCTAGTTATTTAGTTGATTAAAATTATGTGATAATTATGTAGTACATTTCTTGGAAATTCTCCTAATTAAATTTTGTAACTTGTTTATATATGCATTTTGTTTAAGTAAAAATAAAATTTGGATTATTAATTTAATTAACATACTTATTAAATTGCTAAGGGTTTGAGAACACACATAATGTAACAATTTATATAAGCCTTATTTCGATTTGTGAATTATTTTTATCTACATTTTTATTTGTTTTAAATTTACTCCAACAACATAATATATATTTAGCTCATTTATTTATTTATTTAAAATTTAAAATTTTATTTGAGTACAACTATTATTTGTTGTAATATTTTATCCATTATATATATATTATTTTATTCATTATTAAATGTTTTATTTAATTGCACATGAAATTTTGCTATTGGTTTATGTTCTTAAGCTGTTCAAAATTTTACTGATTTTACATCTTTAAACTGAAAAAATTAAACAGTAAAGAGTATAAAATTCTTAATTTAAAAAATTTGAGGTGATACTTTTCAAAAAAGAAATGTTATGACTTATGAGTGACATAATCTAATTTAATTTAAGAGTTCGGAGATGGCACGAAGCCAAATCCCTTATTATTTAATCTCATGGAGTCATGCCTCGTAGTGGTAGCACATTTAACCTTTCACGTGCGAGCATAGCCATTAGCCCCACCCCCATTCGCTATTATTCATGCTTCAGCGGTAGGAAGGAACTAGATACAAAGGAGTTTCCGTCCGTAGGATTATGATCATGCAGCTCTTATAGCCTTCCGTGGAATTATTCAAATTCGTTAATCGGACAGCTGATATTCCATCAGATCAGCTTTTTGTCCGAACAGCAACGAACCCCTCTTTTCGGTGTCCTTCTCTCCCCTTCTCTCTCTCCATAAATAAAACCACTCTTAAAAATAGCGATTTTCTTAGTCGCATTTCAATTTTAGCAGTACCGGCTCTCCCTCTCCGTCTCCTTCGCCCTTCGGTAAAATATTGAAATCCATAATTACAAGTTTACAACATATATATATATATATATATATATATATATAATTAAATTAGTTCTCTCTGAAGTGAAAGTCAACCTCTTTGTTTTCTTTAAAATTTCTGCTGAAATTTGCAAAAAGCTCCCACCAGTAGTAAACCATCGGTCCCAATTTCTGAAAGAAGTCTTTGTTTCAAATTTTTTATTTCTTTAAAGCAGCAGTATTAAGGTTTAAGAAAAGGCGACGATGCAGAGTGCTGTGGCAGTGTCAAAAGGAGGTCTCGCGATCTCATTTCGAATCGCGGAGAATCCGAGATCGTGCTGTTGCGACTAGAAGAGCTTCGGTGATGCCAGAGCGCCTAGGGTTTTGCTCCGGAGCGAGAAAGGTTGTATCAGGTCTCGGTTTGGGGGTGGAGATGGCCAATGTTAGGAGCGGCGTTGAAGGAATCTTTAGATCAAGGGATACATCTCGGTACCTGCCGGTTCAGGCTTCCTCCGGTACAATTTTTAACCTTAATACTAGTTTCTTCGCATATAAACATAGACAATTACAAACATAATCTTGGTAGCAAGTAGCACGGATTGCCATTATGTCTGAATTTCTGTAATGACGTATGTTTTCAACCAAAATTAGTGGATTAGTTCAGTTTCGACACTACCAGCTAACAGTTTCAGAATCTGAATGGTACCAGACGGCAGAACCGAACATTGCAAACTCTGGCTGCTGTCATGCCAAACAAGCCTGGTATCGGTGCATGGTGGCATGTTAATGTGTAGATCATATTTCATAAACTAAAATTGTGGGTAAATTTTAGGTGACCTGGAGGATGTCCCATCACATAAACTGGAGAAGAAATCATCTGGCAGCGTTTTTCCTTATGTTGGTGTTGCTTGCCTTGGTGCCATTTTATTTGGTTATCATCTCGGGTATGTTTTACTAGACTTAGAATAAATGACACTATTTACTAGAGAAGTACACAAGGATATTGTATTTAACATTTGGTGTATTGTGTAGTGTGGTGAATGGTGCACTTGAGTATCTCGCAAAGGACCTTGGAATTGCCGAAAACACTGCAATGCAAGGTAACAACTTGTTTAAACTTATCAGACTACACCAAATACTTCTTTACAACAACAACAACAAAGCCTTTTGTCCCAAACAATTCGGGGTAGGCTAGAAATGAAGCCAATATAGGATTTCATTTACATAACTTTGGCTGAATTTTTTCGTTGGCTTGTCAAGCCTATCACAACCCTCCTCCTTTCCGGGCTTGAGACTGGCTATGTAAAACATAGGCGGAGTTAACCAAATACTTCTTTGTTCCAGAAATTTTTGTTTGCTATCTGACACAAACCGGAAACATATGATATATCCTACAAAACTAGAAGTAGCATTGATACCTTCTAAAATGTTCGGAACCATTTACATCTCTCCCTTAGTTTTCCTCAATTGTCTAATTTAAAGATAGAAATAATGTGGAACTGAGGGTTTGCTTTGGTATATTTTGATTTAAACAGGGAAGGGGTCTGAATTTCATGTTTTTAGATGCCTTGCTTGCCTGGTTGTGATATTTTTCCTAATGTTTCTGAAGGCATGGGTGATATTCCCACTGACACTCATGTGGAATTTTCCTTTTAGCATATAAATTATTTAAATCTGGAGAGGGGGTATGTAACTTAAACTTCTGGATGGTTTGTTAGCCTGTTTGTGATGTTTTATTTGTATTGTGAGACGTGTCATATTTCTCATTTCAGGTTATATATGGTTGCTTTAAGATTCTATTGAGTGCATGCGAAATTTTCATTTAGTTACACTAATATGTTATGATTCCTTTTTACTCAGGTTGGATTGTAAGTGCAAGCCTTGCTGGGGCCACAGTTGGTGCTTTTACAGGAGGTGCATTGGCTGACAAGTTTGGGCGAACCAGAACATTTATTATGGATTCTGTTCCTCTTGCAATTGGTGCATTTCTTAGGTTAATAAAGAGAAATTAATACTTGAGGCCTTGAGGGTACCTATGATTGATAACTTATTGTTTCTAAAATACTTAGCATAGCAAATCATGTGCAGTGCTACTTCTCAGGATGTGCGTACCATGATTATTGGCCGTCTACTTGCTGGGGTTGGAATTGGTATCTCTTCGGGTCTTGTGCCTCTTTACATCTCTGAGGTCAGATTGTTAAATTGCTGCTAAGCTTGTATCTGTAGCATTCATCATATATTATTGTAATATATTTGTGTTCAATACTGTAGATTTCACCTACTGAAATCCGTGGTGCACTTGGTTCAATCAATCAACTCTTTATTTGCATTGGAATTCTTGTTGCTTTAGTTGCTGGCTTGCCTTTGGCAGGAAATCCTGTTTGGTATGTTTTGCATGCTTCCCAAAAACATGAATGTTAAATAAATACATCTCAGTTCATCTTTTCTAATGCAGTGAGATTGACTTGATAAACAGGTGGAGAAATATGTTTGGAATTGCAGTAATTCCTTCCATTCTGTTGGCACTCGGGATGGCCTTTTCTCCTGAGAGCCCCCGCTGGCTCTTTCAGGTTTGTTCATTTATTTGATTATTCTGCCCCACACACCATACATGTCTGTAAAAATACCATCATTGGCATGGACAGATTACCTAATTTTTAAGGAGCGTTAGTCTACAAACTTGCAAATAAAATATTGCAAAGGCTGAATTGTATTTCTTTTCTTTCTTATTTCCCTTGGGTGAACAAAGCAAGGAAAAATTGCTGAGGCAGAAACAGCCATAAAAAGGTTGTATGGAAAGGAGAAAGTTGTTGATGTCATGCTTGAGCTGAGAACTGGAAGCACGAGTTCCACTGAGCCAGATGCTAGCTGGTTTGATCTTTTCAGCAAACGCTACTGGAAAGGTAATTTTTTTTTTTTCAGTCAGTGCTAATAATAAACTTCCATGAATAGTGTGATTACTTTCTTGAGTATCATATTGGACAATTTTTTAGTTGCCTATATTGAAAGCTAGGATTACAACACACTTGAATGGTAAAAACACAGAAAATTTTCATGCTCTTCTACAAAATTTGTAGTGCCATTTTCATGATGCAAGAAGAGAATGTTGGAGATGCTGATCCTAATATTTTTTCTGTAAAATAACAAAATTACTCCTCTTTGCATAGATAAGCAGCTAGTAAAGAGGGGAGTTTGGGTGTCTTATGAAGAAAATGTGGTAGGGGATAATTGGGATATATTAATGTGTTTGGGAAGAAGGCAAGGAGAGGATGAGAGTGCCCATCTTTTAGAGTGTCATGCCTGATTCCTTCCCCATTTATTTCCAGGATTGTACATGAGATGTAATCATTGCTCTTTTGAGATGTCCAAACTTGTAAACCTAAAGATCCTTTCTTCTTTATTAATTTGGCAGTGGTTAGCATCGGAGCATCATTATTTTTGTTCCAACAGCTTGCTGGAATAAACGCCGTGGTGTACTATTCCACCTCTGTATTCCGTAAGGCAGGAATTGCATCTGATGTTGCAGCAAGTGCTCTTGTTGGGGCAGCCAATGTTTTTGGTATGGAACTCTTTTTATCTTTACCCCAACAAGTTTAGTCTGTTTCCTCTCCTTCCATTATTCAACAAATTTATGGTCTTAAATCAGGAACTGTCATTGCTTCTTCCCTTATGGATAAGAAAGGAAGAAAGAGCCTTCTGGTTACAAGCTTCACTGGAATGGTAATTACTTGTTTATGATGGACAAGATCTTATGATGGTATTTTAGTTTTTCTAAGAGCAATGTTGTAATGTTCTTCTCTTAAAGGCGGCTTCAATGTTGCTACTTTCCTTGTCATCATCTTGGAAGGCACTTGCTCCTTATGCCGGCACACTTGCTGTAGCTGGGACAGTGCTGTAAGTGGATTATTCAGAATATTTCTATTGAAGATTCTCTAGTCTACAAAAAGATGCCACTTACGATTTTGAAACATTATACTCTTACCACAGGTATGTGTTATCATTTGCTCTAGGAGCAGGCCCTGTACCAGCACTTCTCCTTCCTGAGATTTTTGCTTCCAGAATTAGGGCTAAGGCTGTTGCTTTATCTCTCGGCATGCATTGGGTATGGGAGGAGTCTCTTTCTCTTTAATTTCCATAAGGCGTTCTCTTTTACACACTGACATTGACTGTACCTCTTTTAATCCTTTCCTAGGTGTGCAATTTTGTAATTGGCCTGTACTTTTTGAGTGTGGTGGACAAATTTGGTATCAGTGCCGTTTATTTGGGATTCAGCTCAGTTTGTGCTCTGGCAGTCCTGTATGTACTTGGAAATGTTGTAGAGACGAAGGGTCGGTCCCTAGAAGAGATTGAACGAGCTCTTAGTACTTAAACTTGACTTAAGACCTTGTACCGGTGATTTGTAGAGTTTCTAACCGAGCTTGTTTAGTGTTTTTTTTTTTTTGTATTTCTGGAGAAGAACATGTGAATTTCTGGGGGGAGTTGTATTTTGGTCTTTGATGAATAAAAGTGTTAGATGCTCTGGAGCTCTTCATGGGTTTTCTTTGTGTAGATGATGTAAGAATGGATAATAAAAAAGGTTCGAGAATGAGCTTTATCTTAGAAAAATTATCGAGATTCAAGTATTATTTGGAATATGTTTCAAATGCGAAGATTAAAGTATGGAGTCTCAAATTCAAGTATGGGGGTCTCAAATTGGAAGCTTGGTATTACGGTCCTGACAGTGAGATTATACTGTATATTAACTCAAATCTCTACGAACAACAAACAACAACAAAAACATCAGAAACAACGAGCCTTTGGATTTTAGTTTCAAATAAGTTGGGATTTTAGTTTCAAATAAGTTGAGATAGGTTATAGATGAAAAATAATTTTAAAGTAGTGAAAAAATAACATAAAAGTATGTATCAATAATAATAGTAATGGCTCTAATAATGTTAACAATAATAAAATTGTACTAAAAATGATAGGAGTCTAAACGTATGTTGTGTGTGAGTGCGTCCGAAGTTTCGAACCAAATTTTGATCGTAGGTCCTAGCTTTAGTACTTAAATACTATTTTTTTCATACGCGCTCATCTCAAGTTAATTCTTTAGATATATTTTATAGATTTAGGTACATTTTACTATTTTTTTTTTCCAATGTTAATCTTGATCAATTTCTGCTTTTTTTGTATTTTCGACGTAACTTAGAACTTCAGTATGCATGATGTTTTAGGAGAAGTTTGTTGGATATGTCAATATAATCTCACGTAATGTTGGACAATTTCTCTTCAATTGATGCTGCACTAATCTTGTTGCATATATCATCATTTTTTATTCATTTTTTTCATGTAAGTGTGTTTTTTTAATAGTCTAATATTTTGCGCTAAACAAAACTACATATTTATCATTATTTCATAGAACTTGCTTTTTAATTTTTATGAGATTTTTTATCGCACATGATGTTAAATACTTACTGCCATTTCATTCACCAATATTATTTTATGGCTAATATTTTCATCAAATTCGTTAGCACTGTGTAACATCAATCTCAAATGTTGAATTGTGTTATCTGAACATTACTTGTCCATCAAACTAAATTCGTTTAATTCAAATCATTACTTAGAAGATAAAATGCCTGATGTAAATTAGCCTTAATATCATTTTGATTTTATTTTTGTAGATGAAACCCTAGTGTGGCACCGAGCTCTTCGGAATTTTGTTATTTTTATTTACTCGGCTTGGAGGTGTGGATACAAACTTGTGAAGTATTAAATCTGAAGTCTGAACCATCTAACATGAATCATACATGATCTGTTTTCTTAAACTCAGTTCTATGAATGTAAATTGATCTCAATTGATTAACCTTTCTCTTGTAATGTTGATACTTCAGTGGTCTTCTCTCTTGATCATAATCTTGCAAGAATGAGACTCGAGACCCCCGATCATTGGTCCTTACATTGAGAGAATCGTGATTGCTTTCAATTCGATTGCCACTGCTCGATTTAACAAGACATTTTCTATTCTCAATTCCGATCAAGACCCGATCTTGATTCAATTCAAGACAAGGAGCTCAATTGTACAATTGTGTCAAACTAAACTGATTCAATCAGCTAATAATAGCAGATGAATTGGTGATCCTTGTACTGATTCGATATGATCCTTTGTTTCATCGTAGCTACCTTCAGCGATTGAAATCATGTTGGCGATCTGATTCTTTGTTTAATCGTAGATGCCTTCAGGGATCATCTTTTAGCTCCTTTTGATTTATTCACACCATTAACTCCCACCAGATCTGCTTCTTTCCACGCAAATAAAACCGAAGGTCAAGCAAAACCTTAGGAATAGCACTCAAACTAGGTGGGGATGGAGAAGACAGAGCGACCGTGCACCCTCCTAGTGCACATCGACAATGCCTTGCCGAGCTCATCAAGTGCCATTTGCAATTTTATCAGCATTTCTTCAGCGCATTTCTTCGAGACTCCTAACTGGTTCTTTAGTTCTTGTATTTCGATTCATATTGTTCTCTTATAAACACGATTCTAAGTGATTCTGTTTCCCACTTATCAGTTACCTAGTTACTGTTGTTATCGTCTGCCTTCTCTTTCAGACCCCTTAAGTGGATTGACAGGTTTTTGTACTCCTCGGTTTTTAGGGTTTGTTCTAATGGCCTACGAGTGAAATCCTTTTGGTTCTCTCTCAAACCTCCTAATTCAATTCTTGGTTCATTCAAGTTGCATATGATAGAATACTGCTCTTCCAATTTTCATCTAAGTACTAAATTCAAAATATCTGCCTTTTCTTTTGAATCCCGTAAAAACTCCAATTCCTCTTTGAGCTGCAAAACTTGATCATGTAGATTATAATCAACATTTTCAATTTTATTCCTAGATGTATTAAGTTGAGAACGCAGTTCTCACAATTGACATTACACATAGCTAAAGATGTGCATCATTTGATATGAACAACTCAAATAGATTTTGCAAATTGTCAAAAGAGAAAGTTTGTTGGATTAAACTCATCTCGTGTTTGACAATTTGCAAAACAATTAAAGTACTAATCTTGCACATGAGTTTTGGTGACGATGTAGGCTAAAACATGTACATACCAATGTCAAACATGCTCAAACATATCCTGGACAAGTCAAGACATACTCAAGACATGAATGGAAGGATTTAATGTGCAAAACAAAGCTCAGTATTATCATAATGCTTCAAGACTTGTTATAACGAGTCACCAAGACGTTATAAAGAATACTCAAGGCGTCATAACGCCTCAGGAGGAGAGAGAAGCAGCAAGAAGGCGTCATAACGCCAAGGAGTTTCTCAAAGGCAGCGTTACTGTAACGCTTCAGGAAGGCGTCACAATGGGTCACCACCCGTTATAACAGTGAGCAAAGCGTTATAACGGATTCCTGAAGAGTTGGCCCACAAGACAACTGCACATGTGCAAATCTGGCAGAAGTCCAAGACGTTATGGATGTGCTGTAACACCAAGAAGAGTTTAGAAGAATTCAAGATCTCAAGAAATGCTTAATCTATATAAAAGATGCAGAAGTAATATTTAAATGAGTGATTATATAACCTATATAGTACTCAGTCTATATAACCTGAAATGAGAAATATGACACGTCTCACAATACAAATAAAATATCACAAACAGGCTAACAAACCATCCAGAAGTTTAAGTTACATACTCCCTCTCCAGATTTAAATAATTTATATGCTAAAAGGAAAATTCCACATGAGTGTCAGTGGGAATATCACCCATGCCTTCAGAAACCTAGGAAAATATCACAACCAGGCAAGCAAGGCATCTAAAAACATGAAATTCAGATCCCTTTCGCTGTTTAAATCAAAATATACCAAAGCAAACCCTCAGTTCCGCATTATTTCTATCTTTAAATTAGACAATTGAGGAAAACTAAGGGAGAGATGTAAATGGTTCCGAACATTTTAGAAGGTATCAATGCTACTTCTGGTTTTGTAGGATATATCATATGTTTCCGATTTGTGTCAGATAGCAAACAAAAATTTTTGGAACAAAGAAGTATTTGGTTAACTCCGTTTATGTTTTACATAGTCGGTCTCAAGCTCGAAAAAGAGAAGGATTGTGATTAGCTTGACGAGTCAACGAAAAAATTTAGTCAAAATTATGTAAATGAAATTCTATATTGACTTCATTTCTAGTCTATCCGAATTGTTTTGAACAAAAAGCTTTGTTTTTGTTGTTGTTGTTTGAAAGAAGTATTTGGTGTAGTTTGATAAGTTTAAACAACTTGTTACCTTGCATTGCAGTGTTTTCGGCAATTCCAAGGTCCTTTGCGAGATACTCAAGTGCACCAAAACAAGTATTTGGATCTTTTGAAAGTCTCTAACATACTCCTCAACAGTGGATACATGTTGTACCCATTTGAATTGGATATAAGAATTTAAATGAGTCCTTTCTTTGAATCGTACAAAAACATCCTGCACAAAAACCAACCAAGGGGTCCTGGATTATCCATTCGATAACAACTAAACCATTCCTCTGCATCACCAGAAGAATTCAAAGTAACCAATTGAATTTTATATTTGTCTGGTGTTTTGTAATAATTAATTTTACTCAATTGATGGATAATTTGCGAATGAGAATTAGAACGAAAATGATAAAGAAGAACACAAGAATGACGCTGGCTGGCATCAAACAACCAATTTTTATTAATACTATTTTCGTACATAAAATTCTAATGAAATGCTAGCCATTATATATAGGCGATACAATAGATAAAAATAAGTAGACTTAACAAGTAACAATTTTATTTATGGTTTGGCTAAATCAGTAGCGCAACTGAGCAATACTGACACCCAAGTAACAATTGACTACTACACCACACAATTCTATTTGGTTCCTGCTGTAGTAGTCAAAATCTGGTAGCTTCTGCGTGGTGTCTGCCGAACCAAATAGCATGTTTCTACGGTTCTACCTATATTAAAGAAAAGGGATGCACTGATTTTGAAACAGGAAAAAAAAAGATGCAGCAGGAATGTAGTCAGTGTGTCAGAATAGGTTTATGTGTGGTGCAGCAGTACAGATCCTGATGTGGCAATATGTGTATTTGTATATTCGTATTGTACTTTACTATCACTGGCACTGATATCGGTAAAGTGCGTCAACTTTATTCAGACCAAGCATGTACTATCATGCACTTCCATCTTCCCAATCTGATTATAGCCTGAGACAGCACCTTCCCTCTTTAATCATAATACCTAGCACTCACTCTCAAGAAAATTCATCAACCAAACTAAACCACCTAGCTAGGCCTCTTCTCTTCTCCATTCCTTTTTCTAAAGGAGAACCCCATTTCCATTAATTTCCCTGGGAGCCGACTTCTCAGTGATTGAACAACTGACAAGACTCCCCTTCCTTTTCAAATGGAGAGCAACAACCTAGCTAGGGTAGAGGCTCTCTACCTTGAGAAATAAGCTTTGTCAAGTGTTTCTACTACTTGTTGATCAGTGACTGGTTGTTGGGTGGTGGCCCACGAGTAAGAAATATAGAGAGAGAAAAAGAAAGAAATGAATATAGGCCATAGAGGTCTCAATTGGTAGCATTAGAGGCCATTGACCACAAGTGTCAATTAGTCCCCCAAAGGGTGATGAACTCCAACAAACAAGAACCTTCTTTTCTCAATTGCAACCTATTCTGGTACCTGATATACAAAGATCATATAGACATAGGCAGGTGTGACTCCTCCTCATTTTGTCAAATTTGCCCCATCTTCAAGCTTAGAGATTCGCCAAATTTGTTATCCATATCTAATCCTGCTTATTTTTTTTTGGGAGTGGAATTCTGAATTAGAGCTCCATGCATGCATAGTAACTTAGCATGTGCTTAATTGGATAAGCTAACTATTTTGTTTCTCTATAGTTCCAGTTAAAAAATGTATGTCCCATCATTTTTTTAGGTTTTGCTTGGATCAAGGTGTGTACAACATAATTGAATTTATGTATTTTTATATCTAGAAAAGATAGGCACCTAAACCTTTAGTACAATTCATTAGCTCAATAATATTTTGAAATTTTATGACAGGCAAGCCATTATAACATAAAATAGCGGAAGGTTGCTCCACTACTGAAGGAACAGGAGAAAAAATAATTATCACTGACCACTAATCCTTATATTCTGATCTCATTAGGAGAGCAAAAAAACCTATTACTGAATAGTGGAGGTATCACTTGACAACTGTTAGCTTGACAATATATTTTTTTCTTGATAAATAGAAAAGAAAATAAATCTGGAGGTTACAATGAGTGGAAATTTTGGGTTGGAGGGAGATCATCTTAATTATCCTCTCATTACCTTCCCTTCTCGTGTTGAATTGAGTACAAATTATGTAGCAAAACCTTGAACTTTTTGCAAGTTTGGGGTGTAAATATTCGGAGTTAAGAACACTGGTTAATAAGTAGCTATATAAATGTGTTTATATATAGAGAGAGAGAGAAAGGCTAAAGTGCTTCATGAAGCATCAAACCTCTAATGTTCCACATCTGTTATATCAAATTTGAAAATTTTAACGACCGATCCGAACCGTTGAACATGATATACATATTTAAATATACTTGGAGATTGAATTTTGCATTTTTTTGAAATTTTTTGTTATTTTTTAAAAAGGTAGAAAAGTTGCTAATCAAACGATTTCTGAACCAACAAAAATTATAATTTTTCTACCTCTCTAAAAAATAGCCAAAAAAATAAAAAAATGTAAAATTAAATCTCCAAGTAGATTTCAATATGTAGATCATGTTCAACGGTTCGGATCGGTCGCTGGAATTTTTAAATTGAAGATACGATGTGAAGCATTAGAGGTTTGGTGCTCCATGGAGCACTAGCCTTTCTCTCTCTCTCTCTTTCTATATATATATATATATAATTGTGCTACTATGCTTTGCAAAGCGCGACAAAACGCACGCTTTGCAATTGTGGATCATTGGATTGCGCTTTGTGATTTGCCAACATGATGATCAAAGATCCAATGGTTCCACAATCGCAAAGCGCGCATTTTTTCGCGCTTTGTAAAGCATCGTAGCACAACTATATATATATATATATAGAGAGAGAGAGAGAGAGAGTTAGGTTATGGTACTTACGTAAGCACCAAGCTCCACTGTGCTTACGATCATATCTCAAATTTCAAATTGCAAACGGCCGATCCCAACGGTTGAAAATATTGTCCATACTAAAATCTACTTGGAAACCGATTTTTTTGGATTTTTTTTACTATTTTATTAGATAGGTAGAAAATTGATTAAATTTGAGATTTGCATATCGTCAGATTACTGAATTTTCTATCCATCCGATATAATATTAAAAAAATTGCAAAAAATAAAATTTTGATTTCCAAGTAGGTTTTAATATGGACAACATTTCAACGGTTCAGATCGTTCATTTTTATTTTGAAACTTGAAATATGATCGTAAGTACGATAGAGTTAAGGTGCTTACGTAAATATCATTGCCTAACTCCATATATATATATATATATATATATATATAGAGAGAGAGAGAGAGATAGGCTAGGGTGCTCCATGGAGCACCAAATTCTTAATGCTCCACATAGTATCTCCAATTTAAAAATTCCAATGACCGATCCGAACCGTTGAACATGATCTACATATTGAAATTTACTTGGAGATTTCAATTTTACATTTTTTGGATTTTTTTTGCTATTTTTTAAAGAGGTAGGAAAATTACAATTTTTGTTGGTTTATAAACCGTTTGATTAGCAACTTTTCTACCTCTTTAAAAAAATAGCAAAAAATTGTAAAATTCAATCTCCAAGTAGATTTCAATATGTAGATGATGTTCAACGGTTCGGATCGGTCGTTGAAATTTTCAAATTGGATATAACGAATGTGGAGCACGAGAAATTTGGTGCTCCATGGAGCACCCTAGCCTTTCTCTCTCTCTCTCTCTCTCTCTCTCTCTCTCTATATATATATATATATATATATATGAGGGGAGATCTATTAGCCTCCTTTTTCGTAGCCTCATCTAGCCTCTCCATCAAAGTCAATGAAAATAGTCGATCCGGACCGTTGAAAACATTTTTCATACTAATATAGACTTAGAGACCAAATTTTAAATTTTTTTGATATTTTTTACTATTTTATCAGATGGGTTGAAAATTGGATTTATCTAACGACTTATAGACATCCAATTTTCAATTAGTCCGATAAAATAGTAAAAAAATTCAAAAAATGTAAAATTTAGTCTTTAAGTCTATATTAGTATGAGTAATATTTAGAACGGTCCGGATCGGCCATATTCATTGATTTTGATGGAAAATAGTGCAGGAGGCTACGGAGTAGAGGTTACGAGAAGGAGGCCACGGATCTCCCCTCTATATATATATATATACATACATATATATACTTATATACATACATATATATATACACACACATACATATATCCAAAAGGTCCTTTCATGCATTGTTGTAGCTAGTGTACTTTACCACTAAGAAAATTTCCCTTCTTTTTAACCATTACTAAAAACAAACTTATTGTTGAATCTTGTTAGGTGAGAATTGTTTTGCAAATGTCTTGAAGTTTCTTAATTTTTGTTCAGAGGCTTAAATATTCAATGAGTTAGATTCAACAATTGGTACAAAATTTGCCAATTGCCAATACTTCATATGTTATTAAAACCAAAATTTTGATATGTAAACGTAACGTATACTTTACCAAAATTTTGATGCTGCAAGTGGTCATACCAAAATATAAGTGCGCTCCACATAAAACCAATAAAGAAGTTATTTCACTTCTTTATAGATTTATAGAAGATTTAAAATTGAATGTATATATAGGAGCTCATGATCACGTACGTAGTATATGGTAACATGCATTAAGGAAACATGCGCAACTTTTAAGTGGTTAAACTTAAGAAATCTGAAATATAATACTGTATGATGTTATATATGATGATGTAACATGAAGACCAGATATAAATTAGTTTCCAGTTATAGTGGACAAATGAAGCGCGTCTGACGCTAGATTAATTAGAGTAATTTGCACAATTATTGGTATAAGAAAGTACAATACACAACGCATGATGCAGGCTAAAACGGTGCTGAGCTCAATTGTATATTTTGCAGATAATTTTAACTCCGCAAAATCCAAAAATGTAGGTGCTCAAAGAACACTATAAACAAAAATTAACAAATGGAAATTGCACTTGTACAAAAAATGGGGAGCACACCCACCACATGGCTAGCACCATTAGTTGTGTCTAAGCCTCAAGTGGCACCCACTAACTCTCTCACATGGCCCTCCTCCCTCTGCCAACAACAAATTAATGAACCCAATCATACTCACTAGTCACTACATAATAACATATTATGCCTCCAAGCTACACACAGCAAAAATGGTGTACTAGAAACCCTAGTATTTCATTTGTTTATACGCCACCTTTGCTAGCTATATAAAAATGCCACAACAAGAGCCAAGACAAGCGCAATCCGGGCCTCACTTCTGTCTGTCTGTGCACTGTGCATCAGTGCATGTCCCTCTCTCTCTCTCTCTCTCTCTCACCCCTCTATTTCTTCCAATTATAATATCTTATTCCAACTGACCACCTGTGGCTGTGTATAATTAAAGATAACAAAAGAAAACAAGAAGAGAGAAACGGAAATTGAAAAGAGATCCTCTCAAATCTCATCTCTTCCAGTCTCGGTTCCTTAAACCACCCACTCTTTTTATCTCCTTATATATATACACACACACCCACCCACCTCCTCTCGCAGTGATATATCTCATACACATCACCGTTTCTCTCCACACTTGTCTCCCTCTCTCTCCTCTTCATCCATTCCCCTTCTCTATCTATACCAAACCAACATATGCTAGAACCCATGACAAGCCCATCAAAGATCAAGCTCTTCGGCTTCCATGTTTCCGAAGAGGAAGCAACCCAAGGAGGACACCCGGCAGGTTCCGACTCGTCGTCATCCTCCACAACCACCACAGGAGTCGGTGGCTCTGCCTGTGGAGACATTCGAAAGTATGAGTGTCAGTACTGCTGTCGTGAATTCGCCAATTCACAAGCGCTAGGCGGCCATCAGAATGCACACAAGAAAGAGCGGCAGCAGCTGAAAAGAGCGCAGATGCAACAGGCAGCCTCTGCTCGGGGTATCATATCGCCCAACGGTGGATTATTGTACCCCCGCACCGGGATGACAAACCCCATGGTCTCAGCCTTTGCACCACCACCTCACCTGCTCCAAATGGATCCTTCTTCTGGGCCCACTGGTTGGGTGTATTTCTCCCGCCCAATTGGGCCCGCTGCACAGCCGTTGCATATGTCGCTTGGGTGCATGTTCCCGGCTGGACGGGTGCCTACGGTGCAGCCCGCGTCTAGCATGGTGCACCAGCACAGGGTCCATGCAGCATCAGCTGGGTCGGTCGTGAGATTTGGACAGAGCGTTGGAGCCGAACCGGTACTGTCAGATGATGGATTTGGGTTGGATCTGCAACTTAGCCTTGCACCCGCCGGGTCATGAACTTGTCAGTTGTGTTGATCTCTATATTAGGTTGTTTGTTGAAATCTATGTGAATTCATTACTCATTAGTAGGAGGGAAGGGGAGCGCAGGCCGCAGGGTGATCGAGGAGGGCGTAGATTGCATAGTTAATTAACTGGGGGTTAATTCTGAAAAATGGAAGGGTTGTAAATCATTTTTTTTTCTAATTTGTTGTCGGATGTAGTTTGTTTCCTTGGGTTCCGACTGATGATGACATGCATTAGTATATAATTAATTCAATGACAAAATGTTGTTTAGAAACAATATTTGTCAAAATTAATGGTGTTTCTAGAAAATTTGAAGTTTTATCTGGCAAGAAACTTCTTCTCTGCTGAAATAAGAGTACGCACAATACCTGACTTGGTATACAAATATAGCAACCTTAACGTTGATATGTAAATATTCTATTTTATTTTTTATGGTATGTACATGAACATATATACATCATTTAAATATCTGTTATAATTATTTCTTTTTCATGATTAGAAGTACCATCACGACTTTGGAATTTTGTTAATTTATAGTAGCAAGAGTCAAGAATCACTCTCCTTTTTTTTTATGCTATGAACTAATAAAAATAGAAGACTTTGTCTCATACTTTAAATGAGTTTTTTGAAGGGGAGCTTTAGCGCAGCGGTAAAACTGTAGCCTTATAATCAGGAGATCAAGAGTTCGAGTTATGAAAACAGTCTCTTGTAGAAATATAGGTGGCTACGTGCACAAGTTGCCTTTTTTTAAATGAGTTTCTTGGTGAAATCATTAATTAAGCTGCTGACGTACGCAATCAGCCTTTAAGACTCAGCACCATCAAGAAATATATATTTAGAAGATCAAACAGTATAAATATAGAAACATTACATGCAGAATTAAGTGAAGAAAATTATAACAAGATCCCATTAATTAAAGATATGTACATAGATCACGGATCTATATATACAATCAACAGAGTACAAAATAAAAGAGACCAAAAAGGCTAAGAACCATATCAAAAGATCTAAACTAGTCCGAAAACCAGCTTCTCTAACTACCAGAATTTTAGTTAGGAAAATGTTTTGGTATAAGCTTCATTGATGATAACAAAGCGCTTGACATATATAATTATTTTTTCAGTATAAAATAACATGCAATCGAACTCGAATAACATGCATAATAACGCATTTAACATGCATAACAATGCACGTTGACGCACGTATTAATTGTGTATCAATGAAGCGTGTTTATCTATCAGCTCCCTTTTAGTTATTAACATGGTTAGATATGTTTTTTTTGTGACAAAATCACTTCCACAGAAATAATATATTTTTGCGTGAATTTACCACGGAACAAATTATTGACGGAAAAAATGTTCATTTCCACGAAAATAGTTTTTGCTTCCAGAAAAATAATCTTACTTCTCAAATATTACTCTATCTTCTATGAAAAGACACTACCAACGTAAATACTCCAAATTTTTTAGTGAGAAAGTTTCCTCCAAAATTTCATAGAAATTAAGTTCTCTCTATTACTCTCTCTCTCTCCCCTCCAAAAATTTCAACATAGTCCTCTCTCCCTTCTCTTTCTTTTCTCGCTGATTCACTTATTTGATTCCTCTTCATTTTCTCTCTTCTACAAAATCAAGCACGAGCTCAGCAACATGTGCGTAGGTTGTCCGAAACAATTGTTCTTTACTCTTCACGATCGGATCAAGTAGAAGGGTGTCTGAGAGGGACCAGAGAGGGGCTGGTTGATATCAAATAAACAATCACAAATTCAGTTCATGATAATGTTGATAGTGGCATCAATTTCACAAATCTAGCTCACAAATCCAATATTCATTTATGCATTATGCATTTATTTTGTTTTGAATAGATTATTTTCTATTACTTGAACATATGAGAACAAAGAGATATTAGCATAGGAGCTAATAGAGATATTATTGATAATGTTTGGTACCGACTTCAAATTTTGGAGATATTATTGGTAATGTTTGGTACCGACTTCAAATTTTGAATAATTTTTTGTATTATCTAAAATTATATATTCAAATTTTGGATACAGGCACACAGGCCATTTTATATTTTTTATTATCAAAAGGGTCTAGAAATGGCATAAAAGCCTAAAAGACCTATTTGTCTAATTTGAATTTTTCTAAGGCCCAGACGCATCTTACAGGCCCAATCATCACCTCTGAGCCTTTCCTCTCGCAAAAATCACTGACAGCAAACCCAACACAATACAAACGCTGTACAAGTGCTGACAAACCAGTACAACACCAAGGTACAAACCAGAAAGAGGTACAAACATGTATTGTGTACCAGTAATTTTTGGCAATAAAAATAGACTTGATGACAATTATTGTAATTTTTTACAATTAATGCAATGAGCTTCCCTCTCCTCAGATGGAATAAAAATCGTCTCCTTTGCATTTATATATAATGACAATATATTTTGTCAAGTAAATTTTTTAAGATGACAATTATTATTGTCTCACTAAAAATAATAGTGGCAAAAAAGTTCGTCCTTATTGTTTTTAAATAGTGACAAAAAATCGTCTCTATTAATTGATTAACTAATTGATGGCGCTTTACATTGTCATTAATAAAAAGTCGCCTCCATTAGCTAAAATTACGGTGTCAACACAAGTAGCCACCATAGGACGTATATACCGTGGCGATTAATATTGTTGTCTATAAATTTATAATTGGTGGCGAACGAAATTGTCATATAATATTTTTAGTGACAAGATTTTTCGTGGCAATCAAAAGTCGTCATTGAATGTCAACGGTGGCGATTTTTTACTATATAGTGACGACTTTTGACGCCACAAAATGCCTATTTTCTTGTAGTGAACACCTCGAGTTGTTAACGAACAAGTTGTTAGCGAGTCGAACACAATTCGAATCCGAGCGAGTCACAAATATTTTGTGCACCCCTAGATGTAGTTTGGTGATTTGGAGAGAAAAATACACAAATATCCAAAAGCAAAAGAAAAAAAATCGAGAACCTGATAAAATTGCACAAGTTAGAAATGACAAAAATGATATATAATGAGTACAAAATATGTATATTGTGATCAATCCGTCCAACTCACTCAATTCGTTCTGAAATATTAATACATTTAAATTTTATTTAATTAAATACAAATTGTAATTTTACTAAGTTACTAATTTTACCCACTCCGCACTCTCATGGACCCATAATATAACGCCATGGGAATCCATTAAAACGGGTTGGAAGGTGTTGTTACGATATGCTCAACCAATTCCATCTTTTGGACTGTCTCTCTCCTCCTGACTCGTTGTGACGGGTTGGCCATCTGTTATGACGGGTTGCTGACCCGTTGTGGCGGGTTCTGAAGCATTAATATGGTAACGCTGTGCTCTGTGAAGCATCGTGAAGCCATTCCTTGATGTCTTGAGAATGTCTTGACTTGTCTAGAGCATGTTTGAGCATTGTTTGAGCATGTATGACATCAGTATGTACCTGTTTTAACTTGCATCTTCACCAAAACTCATGTGCAAGGTTAATTAGTACTTATTTGTTTTGCAAATTGTCAAACAAGAGTTGAGTTTAATTTAACAGTCCATGCGTTACTATAACGCAATCATGTCTTTTTCCTTCTTCAGCACTCTGTCTTGCGGTATTCTTCTGTCAGTAACCTGTTATAACACCATAGAGACCCGTTATGACGGGTTGCAATCCGTTATGATGGATTTGGCTTGCGTTACTGTAACGGGAGCCTCTGTGAAGCTTTGTTTTGCTTGCCTCACTATTGGATGCCTTTGTCATAATCAATTGTACATCTTTTAACTTGCAACTTACAAAAACTCAATTTTACAAAGTTAGTACTGATTTGTATTGCAAATTGTCAAACAACAAATGAGTTTAAGTTAACAACTCTCACTCAGTATTACCTTAGTTCCGGCAATGAGTTACCTACAAAAACAAAAAATAATATAAAATAGTAAAATTAGTGTCTCATATGCTTTCTATGTACTTTAAAGGATCGTTAAACTCCTTAATTAACTAAGCTAAAATACAATAAATGCAAAAGAGAAAATATATTAAATAGCCTATTCATTAGGGTGAAACACAAAAGTTTCATCAAGTGCTACACCTATAAAAGTGATGTAAAATAATTTTGATTAGCATAGCCAGACTCAAAGAGAAAAAAGTTTTTAGAGCAACAACAACCTAACCCTAAATCCTGACAACAATCTTAGCAAGTAGAAATCCATAACAACAAGTATAAACTCACAGCAACAAGTATAAACCCATAACAACAAGTGCAAATCCAACTCTTAGCAAGTATAAAATCATAATAGCTAAACCAATAACAACAAGCTGTATAAGTCCATAACAACAAGTATAAATTCATAATAGTAAGAGTTAACAAAATAAAAATAACCTTAAAGAAGTGAAGGCGTAAGAGAGAGGAGCAAAACAAGATCTGCTAACGAGCCCTCACATACTCTAGTTCGAGCGGGTTGAAGATGTCGACGAGAGGAAAAAAACACGAGATCGATGGAGGCGGTCATGCGAGAAAGAGAGAGATTTGTGGAGGCGGTGTATGTGTGTGTGTGTGCATGTGATAAAGATCAAGTTAGATCACCTTCACAACTCTAGCAGATCAGATCGGCTAAAATTGTGGAGGCGACTAGGTGAGGAAGAGAGAGATCTAACTTGATCTCTCTGTGGAGGCGGCTGGTTTGTATGTGTGTGTGTGCATGTGATAAAGATCAAGTTAGATAACCTCCACAACTCTAGCAGATCAGATCAGCTAAAATTGTGGAGGCGACTAGGTGAGGAAGAGAGAGAGGGAGAGAAGAGACGTGAGAGCGCAATTTTAAGAGTTAGAGTTGAGTACAGTGCAATAATTATTTTAAATAATTGTTGGCATAGGTAGGGGTACGCCAACGATTATTTATAAAATTGTTGTCTTAATTTTTTTAAATTCTGAATAGATAAGGCAACGATTATTTAAATAATTATTGGCGTAGCTCTACCTACGTCAACAATTATTTTAAATAAGCGTTGGCTTATCTTCAAAGAATTTGTTTTGTTTCAAGAACCCACGCATATCCATTACTGATCAAGAAAAACATCTTTTGACAAATTTTAATCGTTTGAAATGTTATTTTTGAGAAAAACAACCACAAAATTAATAACGTTTGATCTTCAAACAAACGCAACTCTGATTTGCTATTATAAGTACCTTTGGAACAGCAAGACACGATGCACAAGCTTTACTAAATGTATTTTGATATATAGAAACAAATAAATAATCACTAACGTTTACTAAATTACGTGTGACATTGATCTTAATTAAGGTTTTCGTAATTTCTTCCTTATTTCTAATTCGGCTCATAGTTCTTCTTCTTCATTATATTTGAAACCAACTCGCAACAACAAAGTGATACTAGTGAGAGATTGAACATTCTCTGATGCAGGATTTAATTATTTCCAGCTTAGAATAATGTAAAATATTTAGAGTGTGTTGGAAAATATTCTCGGGAATAACAGTATTTTGGGATTAAATGAAATCTAATCCAAACAAGATTCACAAATTGTGAATAGCGTTGGGTAGTGCGATTTTGTTTACTAAAAAAATATAGAGATAGCAAATTTTTTATTTTATTACTATTATAATTTTATTAACATTATTAATAATAATATTATTATTATAGTTATTACTATCATCATTATTATTATTATTTATGTTTATTGTTGTTAATATGTTTAATTATTTTTATATTAGAATAGTTATATTTGAATTATCGTATTATTATTATTATTTTTGTAGTAGAACCGAACGTCTATCCTTATGCATTTACAATTGAAGGATTGATTATTGGAATTTCATCCCGCAGAAATAGATTACAATTGAAAGAAACCTAATTAAGAGTACATCATCACTTATAATCCCTTAATGAATAAGGAAAATGCATGTTCCGTCGATCCCAAATTCGATACCGTCATCGATACCCACTGAACACGTCCAGTTGAGTTCCAACAAAAATTTGTTTTACTTATGATGCATATTGTTTTTGTTACTTTGCATGTTGTTTTTGTTATTGTGCATCTAATAACATGCATAACAGTCAAATACTTATGATTTATATGCTAAGTTCATTATGTTATTTTGTTATACTTATGATTTATTATTTTTCGTTATTATGCATAATGTTCTTGTTATTATGCATGTTATTTACTTGCATAATAACAAAAAACAACATGCATAATAACTAGAACAATTTTTCAAAATAAATGCAACTGGGTTCGTCCAGTCCGCATCAATAAGCGTAGTGATTCGCGTCGGTGAGCGTAGCAACATTCGTTTTCAGTGGAGCGTCCGATCAATTATATACATAATAACAAAAACAATATGCATAATACAAAAAATAACATGCATCATAAAAAAAACAAAATCCAAATTGATTTCAACTGAACTTATCATGTTGTGATGGAAATATCGATGAATGTATGATATATCAGCTTCCTATGAATAAACCTCATCAATCAACGAATAGAAACCTTATCCATAAATGACATGAGAACCATGTTATTACACATCTCATTGGCAGACGAGTCGAGCTTTCACTTAAAACGGTGAGCCAAATAATTACACATCGCATATATATACTGATATACACAAGTTAAAGAAGTATTAAAAGAAACAGAAAGCTGATCTTAACTGCTCACACGACAACAAAGTGACATGGGGATTATATATTTTTGCCACTTGAATATTAATTTGAACGGTATGACATTTCAATATTTTAGGGTCCACTTCTCAGAGATGTACTTTACTAATGAATTTGAATGGCATGTCGTGGATAAGACGGCACAAAGGTTCTGATAGGAAACCTAATCTGTTGATTGGAATTTAAAAAAAAATATATATATATATATATATATATATGACATTGTTAAT
Source organism: Eleocharis quinqueflora (assembly GCA_964058865.1). NCBI lineage: Eukaryota > Viridiplantae > Streptophyta > Magnoliopsida > Poales > Cyperaceae > Eleocharis > Eleocharis quinqueflora. Next base: position 22,490 of record CAXKVX010002488.1, read on the forward strand.
TTCAAAGGAATCAATTCGAAAATGCCGAGTACTTTGAAACGGAGAATTCAAATTGTATTGTATTTGCATGACATCAGCAAAAGGGTAACTTCAGTATTTGAGAGTTTGAGACATATATTCGAATGTGAACTTGTTCCCACATCGCCTCTGTATCAGACAGAACAGGTGCACTGTTTTAGAGTAGAATTCGCATTTCAGAAAGAGGAGAAGCGAAATGAGGAAAATTTTAATAGAGGACGGACCAGCAAAAAATTTTCTGACTCTAAAAATTACACAGAAGGTTAAGAGTGCGATTATTTCTAAGAAGATTCCGTTTTTTTGCTGAAATCAAGGCATTCTGTAATTGCTTTTTCAGTTGTGAGCTCTACCACTTAGAGGCGCAACTAATAGTCAAGCCCCTAAGTGTTGCTGACAATTTTTTTTTGCATATAGTATTAATAATCATAACTTAACAAAAAAATTTAAAATTTGTCAGCAACATTTAGGAGCGCAACTATTACTTGCGCTCCTAAATATATGCCCCACATTTGAAAAAACAACAGCATAATGCCTTGAATTCAGCAAAAAAATCGAAATTTCTTAGTCACGCCCCTGACGCTCTGTGCAATTTTTAGGGTGCTATTAGTCCTATTTGTTGAACTTTTTTGGACCTTGGCCCTCTGTGAAAATTTTCCGCGAAATGATGGTGCTTCCTATCAATCATCACGCCTCGTCACACATCGGCACATCGCTAACAACTCGTTGCACGGAGACGGAGGCAACCAACTCCGCATAGAAACCGTGACGCGGGTCACTCACCATTCAAATATTTTAATGACTCGCGTTACAGAAAAGAAAATTATATGCGCGAGATACGTACAGACCACAGAGTAGATGCAAAGGGACAAGAACAAGCGGCGACTGCGCTCAAGACTCAAGAGGGTGCCACGTTTCGGCATGCCAGTGGCTGAGGCCTGTCTGGAGGGGCCAAACGGCGACACGTGGGGGAGCGAATAAAGGAAACAGGAGGAGGTGGGACCGGGCAATGGGTCCCACTTCCAGGCAGCTGCGTACTTCCAGGAAACTCATGTACTTTTCTTTGCTTTGTGTTTTCTTTTCCTTGGGATGCATGATGCCATGATGCATGTGCAGAGGTGCTCTTGCATTTTTCTAAAGTTGGCATGTTTTTGGCCGATTCTTTTAGTATTCGAAATTTGATAAATAAATTATGCATAAAAAGAAAGATCGTTTCGAAATTTTGAAAAAGGAAAAAATCCAAGTAGCAAACACTGTCTTTTTGAAAATGTAGTTATCACTATAAAATATTCCTCCGATCCCTTCTATAATTATTTCACGTAAGTTGCAACCACTCCTTTAAAGTTTAAACTAACCTGACGCGTCATCACAAGGAAGTGTTAAGTGTAGAGACGATGTGACTTCTTTAATTTGCTCATGCATCCATAAACTAAAAATGTAGGCGCGTTAACATATATAATATGCATAATGTTTCCTCTTTATCAATTATCATGTATTCATGTGGTTAGGTCTGTTGATTGAAATGCCAAGCTTGCATGATTACTTGGTCGAAATTTGTACAGTTGCCGCAAGCGATGTATATATAGATTATCTTAAGATTCGTATCCTTTCTTTTAATGCTTTGAGTCCTTGTTTTTTATATACTTACTATCAATAGATTCAATACTATTATAATTATAAACTCTATGTGATAATTGCGGGGTCCATTAATTATAACCCAAGGTCGATCTGCTGCTTGAGGCCTATTAATTGGATGGAGCTCCCCTTACATTAAGCACTGGACTTTATTATTATTTATATATGCCGCCTACATTATTAATTAACAGAATCCAAGTTTGAAAATATCATGTACTATACTTATTTTAAGTTTGGAAATCTTGGAAAAATTGCCAAACCTTAGACATTGCGTGTGTTGCGTGAATTCAGTACATGCACCAAATTTTGAAATTAAACAAGTGTTACTCGTAAATAGTCTAAAGATATTGACATTCTGCAATGTTGATATATCATATGTAACAGCTTTTGAATCAATCATTAAGAGTCATGAATTGAATATGATAATATCCATTCCTGCATATATGTAGGCTACACTAACTAATTCATGATGATACTTAATTAAGAGGTGTATTTAACTAAAATTCATACTTACTAGTCATTTACTCCCTAATAACATTACCGCAGATTAAAAAATTTAGGAAAATCATTTTACATCATCTTGTACTTGTAAGAAAAATTATGTGGATGTGGCACACAATAAAACTAATGGGCGCTTTCAATAGATGCAATGAAAATATGCTTTCAATAGTTGCAATTAAAATGTGCTTCCAATAGATGCTATCAAAATGTGCAATTGCATACTTTTGCCTTCAGATGCATCTCCTCTTATAAAGATTGCTTTAATGACGAACAATATAAATAGATGTATTCTGACAGTAAAGTTGTTCATCTCTTCATCATATCATTAAGAAAAAGTTATCATTACTTAGAAAGAGAGAGATGAGATAAATCACTTCACGGTTCTTATGATGGTTTGTGAAAAACATTTCAAGTATTATTCTACAGTTAGATATGAAAGAGGTACGCAATATCTTGATTGGTTTACACGTGGAGACTTTGATTTCTAAGATCTTTAATGCTCTTTTAGTAATTTTTAATTCTACAAGTGAAATTTTAAAGATGATTAGTTGTACTCATGATAATGATTGTATGTAAGTAGTTGAGCACGACAACTAATCTTTCTTCTCATACTTAATTAGTGTTCACGCACTTCTTTTTGTTTCGAACTTAGATTTCCAATCTCCCAAAAGTAACTCAAACCCTCAGATAAAAGATAAATAAAAAGAAGCAATAAAGTCAACAATTGATTTCAAATTAAGCCATTAAAAAGTAAGAAATTTTCAGATTTATCCCTGATCATAGAGAGGTGATATTCTCTCACGCCAAGAGAAGATACAAAAGAATTTATGAGTACGCTCAAAGAAAAGAGATTAAAGAAGAGAAATCGAGAAAATCCCGCTTGCAAGTCCTAGATTTCTTCTCCTTGTCCTCATGGCCTATATCTACCTTTCCCCCTCTATAATCTATGTTTAAAATAGTCTAAAATACGATCTAGAAAGAGACCTCATCAAAATCACGCTTCTTCCCAATTTAAACCTGGGCATTTTCTTTTTCGATCCTTTGTGGCGCATTAGAATTCCTTTTGACTCGCAAACTACTTTGAAGAGACACGTTCTGACACCTTGTCAGATCCGAAGTTCTATAACTGCTTGCAGCCCACAAGAAGATCTATGAGGTCTGCAAAAAGTTCTCTAACTACTTCGGACCTCCTTGGGAATTAACTTGCCGCTCACAAGGAATCTTTGTGGCCTGCAAGGACTTTGCATCACTCCATATGACAGCTTGTCAGAGTCTTGGCCCTCTTAACATTTTTGCGGCCCCCAAACAAGTGCAATTTGCATTGTTTTCTTCTTCTCGATGTCTCGGGCTTCAATTTGCCATACGTCTGGTCTTGAATCTCCTGTACATGCATCCAAATAAATAAACTGGGCAAATCACGAACTTGCATACTTTTGATCTAAATCTAACCTAATTAATAGAAGTAATGATCAATTTTGCATACCAAACCTTATATTTTGGTATATATAAAATTGGTTCATAAGAGACCTAAGGTAAAGTTATTTATTAAATAATTGTTGTCTTAGATCTCTATATATATCTTTTAAATATTTTATAATTGCTAGCCTCAGATTTACTAGCCAATGTATCATTAAACTAATAATACCATCATAGAAAATTTTATTAAACATATAAACATATAACATGATTTTCATTACAAAAAATATTTCTTTACAATCTATGGTCACAATAAAGGAAAAAAAAGAAACAAAACTGAAATAAACCACCTTACTAGAATAAAGACTAAAAGACAACAAATCCTCTTCATAGGAGGAGACTTTTGTTCCTTTAAGATACTTCCCGCCCTCAAAAGCTAACACTTCTAGAGAAAATGATACAAAGATTTCTCATCCAACAACTCTTGCAAGACACTACCTACAAAAATACAGAAATACAAACAAGTTAGTACTTTCACCAACGAATGTCAATGAAAAAATAGATTAAATAACCTCTTCTTTAGGATGAAGCACAAGAACTTCATCGAGTATAGGCCTACGAGATTCATTAGGTCTCCACCGAGTCACAACTTGCTCTTTAGGGTGAAATCAACATTTTGAATTTCTATTGTTGGATCTTCACAGTATCAGACATGCTTCACCTACAAAAGTGTTGTGAAATAATTTTGAATAGCATAGTTCACCATGTAATGTTATACTTGAATAATAAGCACAAACATATCAAAGCGTCAGCATACAACTACCAAACATAGACCAACAAAACAACAAATTACATAAGCAAACAAACACTACAAAAGCAAGCACACATAAAAGAGATAAAAAAACAACAATAGTAAGTATACCACCAACAACAATAATATTTCAAAATAAAAAGTTACCATAACGCAATGAGAGGAGAGGGCGTGGCGAGAGGATAAAAACACGACAAGGATCGGCAAAAGGAGAAATACATAAGATTGATGGAGGACATGGATGATCTGGCAGAGTCGATCATTCTCATGTCCAAGGCGTCTGCGGGAGGCAGAAGAACAAGATGTGTGTGTGTGATAGAGATCATTGATAGCCTCCCCACCTCTAGCAGATCAGATCAGCTAGAGGTGTTGAGGCGGTCAGGTGGGGAAGATAGGGCAGAGAGAGTTTGGAAAGTTGTGGAGGCAGCCATGGAGAAGAGAGTGAGAGAGAAGAGTCGCGAAGCGTTCATTTTTAAGCTAGAGTTGGAGATAAGACAACAATTATTTTAATAACCGGTGGCATAGGTGGAGCCACGACAACGGTTGTTTCAAAACTGCTGCCCTAGAGTTTTGACAAAAAAATCCTAAAAAGAAAAAGGCAATGGTTATTTTAAATAACCGTTAGTGTGGCTCAACCTACGCCAGCGGTTATATAAAATAACTATTGCAGTATCCTCAGAGATTTTTTTTTGCACTTCTGCCAATGATGTTTAACCATTTTTCAACAATCGTTATTTTATGAAGGTTGCTAAATCTACTTTATGTTGTTGTGATATAATATAAGATCTTAGAGCTGAATATGCATAAGTCCACAATAAACTCACTCAAAGCCTACTCAGGAGAGCTAAATGCATATCTTCCTCTCGAAGGCTACTTTCGAGAGGGTTCATCGAGAAAGACTCATCTCGAGAGAGAGACTTCTCGAGTATGCCCTTGAAAACTTTAGAGAGATCGATATTCTCGAAATTAAGACTCTCTCGAGATCTATCTTGAAAAAGTTCTTATGAGTAGGGGTGCAACTCGAGCGAGCTGGGTCGAACTCAACTCGTTTATTAATGAGTTGGCTCGGCTCGTTACTACAAGTGGTCACGAGCTGAAATGCTCAACTTCAGCTCGGTTCGTTAAGACTCGAGCTAGCTCGTTTGTAGCATGTTTGCAAGAAAAATGACAAAATAGTTTAAAAAACATAATAAAATTATAAAATCGTGAAAATTATCTCCGATGAAGATCTATTTAGAGATGGTAGTTACCAATTCGAAGGTTCAGATTAACTCGTTAAGATCTCGATACTTACACGAGCCGAGCTAGTCACAGCTTGAGATCGGCTCGTTTATTAACAAGTTGGCTCGACTCGATTTGTTTATTAACAAGCTGGCTCGGCTCGTTAACACCTCGAGCTGTTAACGAACGAGTAGTTAGCGAGTCGAACACAAGTCGAACTCGAGCGAATCACGAATATTTTGTACACCCCTAGACGTAGTTTGTGATTTGGAGAGAAAAATACACAAATATCGAAAAGCAAAAGAAAAAAAAAATCGAGGACCTGATAAAATTGCACAAGTTAGAAATGACAAAAATGATATATATATATATATATATATAATGTGTACAAAATATGTATATTGTGATCAATCCGTCCAACTCACTCAATTCGTTCTAAAATATTAATACATTTAAATTTTATTTAATTGAATACAAATTGTAATTTTACCCACTCCGCACTCGCATGGCCCCGTATATTTTCCTTTCCAAAAGATGTTCTCTTTATTGATGTTGACTTTAATTTTGTGCAAATATTGCCGTATTCCTACTGGGCTATTAATTTTTCCCTAGATATAACAAAAGTTGAACTTGTTAAATAGCAAAAGCAGCAAATAATGATAATCGAGGCACCAACATGACCGAGATATTGATGTTTATGCCATTAATAAAGTAGTTCCAAAGTGGTCTTGATGTGATTTCTTTAACCAAAAGTCTTCAACTTTTAATTGAAAATGTTAAATGTCTCCCCACAAACATATGCCTTTTTTAATTAAAACTTATATCTCGCCACTTCTAGATGTCAATACCAAATCTTTTAGTCGGATTTAGAAGCTACATTTTTATATAAAGAAATATTATCATATGCACGACATGCTTCATAAATTGTAGAACAGATAGATGAAGAGCTAGAGACGAAAAGCTGATCGACTTGTCTCAATTTGATTTACTTAATTGCGCGCTCTACAAACCCGATTTTAAAGAAAGGAACACAAATTGAGATAACAGACTAAATTAAGACAACTAGGAAGTCTGTTTTTTCTCAGGTTAATAGTACTCTCGAATCTCTGCTACTGTGCTACATACTAAATACGTACGTTAGATCTCTTGATTATGCAACGGTCCAGATTTAATTATTACTTTTCGATCTAAACTCAACCATTGATTGATTTGTTCTCGTCTTGGCGTCTTGCAAGAGCAAGCTAGATTGATTCCTCCAATATGGCTCATCAACACAAACCTCTATCATAACTTCGGCCACAAATGATCATTCTTTTAAATTGGAATTACATTAATTTCTCAATTAATGTAATTAATGTGCTGATTTCCTGTTTTCCTTTCCAAACTGGTGTCTTTTGGGGACCAGAAAAATTGTAGGTTTCTATAATTTTGTATTGGATAATGCATGCATGCCCTAGTGCTTCAACTATATATAATCAAGTTTAAGAATATTGAAGTAAAGGGGAGGGGGGTAGAAGAAAGGGTTTTGACAACTAGCTAGCTAGCTAGCTTGTGTTTACACAATATTTGAAATTTAAAAACAAAAGATTCTCTGCTATCTAGCTTGCCACCTCACCTGCATGCAAAGAAGAAAGAACCAAGACAGGCCTACTTATATTCTATTCTGTATATATAGTCTAATACAACTTTTCTAGTGTCATATATATATAAATGATAAATCCTATTAGTCTTTTCTAGTGTCACATATATATAAATGATAAATCCCTCTTGTTCCTGTGGTGCTCCAACTTGCGCACTAGCTAATTGGAACCAACATTGATCGCCTTAATTAATTAATTAAAAACCTTATTAGCATCAAGAGTATTCAATCCCTAGCTACTTTAATTTGTATGCAGATCATTACTTACAATTTAATTAATAGTTGGATCTAGCATAATAGTTGAATGTCCATTACATCATAATCTTTCTATGTATGTGATTTGACATGAAAAATGCTTATACTTTTGTTGTATTTGTTAATATATACTACTTACTTAATTTTACCTGTAGAAATAATATTGGTGTTCTAAAATTCACGATCATACAATTAACAGAAGTACAAAAAGTTTTGCAAGAAAAAGAAAAAGAAAAAGGTATTCCCTAATTCATTTTACCATAGTGCCTACTCATTATTGTTATAATTCTCTAAGAAAGTGTCTCTTTATTAATTCAACCAAATTGCCATTCGATAATGCACTATGAAGTTATAATATATGCACAAGTCTGGACAAAAGGCATTTAAATATATGTCATAGAACCTTGAAACAATTCAAGTTCAATTTGCCTCACGGTTTTTTTTACTTTTGTATCTTATGTTCGCTATCTCAAATAATGTAACTTTTTTAAGATAAAAGACGAAGATCATGATAACCTAGTTGCCTAGTTTATATATCAATTTTTCGATTTTAAACAAATACAAGTGTTCAATATTAATTGTAACTTTCACAATTATGACTAACAAGCAATTAAACTAATTCTAACAATTTAATCACTAGCAAACAATTTAAGCAAATAGCAATTCACACAAGTACAATTAATGGGAATCTAAAATAGAATTAATATCCATATGTGTCCCCTCTTCAAAGGGGTTGGACACAGCTGAATCAAATTTTGATCATTGATTAAAATATATTGTTAATCTTGATCGTTGATTTTTTGTATAGATTAAGTGTGGCGAGTTATTTTGTGAATTTTGTGTAGAGAGTGATTTTATGGTGTTTTCGCAATTGACAACATAATTATTATATATTATTTGTCATATTATTCTATTCGTATTAATTGTGTAGCTTTATTATTATATTTAATGTATTATTAATTATGCTATTTTTATTAATTGTATGAATAACAAAAGTCACTCATTAAATGTATGTATATCAAGTTGTATATATTTTCATAATATATATGTATAAAAATTTTCATCTTATATACACATACATAGATATATACTATAAATAATATTATGCGTATATTTACATACTATCAACATATAAAATATTCCATATTGTATGTATTTTTTATATCACATTAAATTTAATATTGTACAACATTTATATTAATCATATTGTGTATT